>OX451348.1:2041070-2256639 GCA_949629155.1 Myopa testacea | reverse complement strand
GACTAATTAGAATTATATTAAATAATTAACTAACTACATGAAATGATTGGATATTCCTTGTTTCTTTAAACTCCTTTATTTCCCTTAAATCAACCAACTCAACAATAACAACACATGAATTTCCGCAGATGCCGAAAAATAAGTTGTTATTGTAATGCGATGCCGCCACACAGTCGCCGATACGAAAGGGTACGAAAGAGATGTTGATAACACACAGTCAGCAATTGCTGGTTGAGCAGTTCATCTATACACCTACTCAGCGACAATTACCATCTATCAACCGTCTATCGATGACAAAATTTTTTGGAAAATCATCCACCAGTGGTGGACCACCATTTA
Organism: Myopa testacea; assembly: GCA_949629155.1. Classification (NCBI taxonomy): domain Eukaryota; kingdom Metazoa; phylum Arthropoda; class Insecta; order Diptera; family Conopidae; genus Myopa; species Myopa testacea. The sequence goes on along the minus strand of OX451348.1, from coordinate 2,256,300 downwards.
TCCGCACTTAATTATATTCGTAATATGGTATATAAAATGAATGTATGTACGCAGAAACATATGTATACTTAGTCTTAAATGTAGAATTAACTTAAATAATTACTTTTTAAATAAATAGTAAAATTTAAATATTATATAATACTAGAGTAACCCTGCCCGTGTTGCTGGACAATACAATAACATACGTTTACGTCTTTGTGTTAAAAATGAAATTTTCTAGAAAGAATAGACATTTTCCTGAAAAAGAAGTGCAAAATAATATACATTTTTTAAAGTGAGAACATCAAAAAGGAAAAAATTTATTGCAGAGCTTGGTGGTAAACCACATTTTTAGTATTGCCATTTTCACAAAAAATGAATAAAGACGACGGCTTCCCAACACGTGAACATGCAACATACAGTTGACCGTGTAAAAATACAGGAAGTTCTAAATTTATTCCGCAAACTTGCAACGACTGGCCTTGAGCTTTATTAAGTCATTGCAAAAGCCAAACGAACGGGAAACTGTAAGTTCTTCTCTTTGTTTTTGATTTGATTTGATCTTGATCGTGCCATTCGTTGCCTTGCTAATTCATTACTTTCTAATCGCTGTTCTTCATCCTGATTAGATCTATTTAAACATACACTGCCGGCCAAAAGTTTCGAAGCACCCTTGAAATTTCCACAAATCTTAACAATAGTTATCCAAAGCTTTTAAAAATAAAAAGTTTAAATGTAAATTTTAAAGTTTATTATATTTCCTTTTAGATTACATTAAAATTATATTTTAGAATAATTTTTATTATCCAAATTTTTACTAAAACGTCTAAACTGATTTTTCATCAAAAAATCCCCCTTTGCACTAAATAACTTTTGCTACAAGTCTTGGTATTCTGGCGATTAATTTCTTTATGGTTTCCTGTTGTATATTGTTCCATGATTCCAACAATGCATTCCACATTTCCTCCGTTGACGTAGTCGCTTTTTCTCACACTTTTTGGTCCAGCTCATCCCATAGAGCTCTATTGGATTGAGATCGGGTGACTGGGCAGGCCAAATCATATTTGTTAATATTCCAGATGTTTGCTTGTTCTCTAAATAGCCTCTGCACAATTTGGAACTGTGTTTAGGATCGTTATCTTGTTGCATCACGAAACCTTCGCCGATCAATCCGACGCCTGATGGTATTGCATTGTGCTGCAGTATCTTTCTATACTCTTCCTTTCGCATAATTCCATCGATTTGAATTAAATCGCCTACTCCATTGCTTGAGAAACATCCCCAGACCATAACGGAACCGCCGCCTTGCTTCGCTGTTGGTATTTCACACTCCGGCAGCATCTTCTTTTGGACACTACGTTTGACGAAAATTCTTCGGTTTGACCCAATCACATAGAACTGTGATTCGTCGTTCCAAAGAACAATTTTGAAGTCCTCTTCGGTTCATTTCTTATAGGTTGGAGTCCACTGAAGTCTTCTCTTTTTATTTCGTGGTCGAAGTAAGGGTTTTTCTTTAGCAATCCTTTCACAAAGACCAGCATCTCTAGCCGCCTTATTACAGTTGTTCGTGACACCGGGTTTGATCGACTGCTATTGATCTCAGCTTGTATTTCTGGAGCCGTTTTTCTCCTGTTCCGTCTGCTTGATATTGTCATTGCTCTATCCTCATGATTTCTTGTCGATATTGGCCTTCCGGACCGCGGAAGGACCTCAAGAGTTCGATAATCCTTGTACTTTTGTATGGTGCGATGCACAAAACTAGTCGAAATTTTTAATTTTTGCTCAATTATCCGCTCGGAATTGCCTTCCTTATGAAGAGTAATCACTGCAGATCTTATATCAATCTTATTTTTTGGCATGACTTCGGTTTTTTTAACGTTTGGTCAGTTTGAATCATGAGGAACAAAGAAAGGTGTCAATATTCTAGGTCAGCCTTTTATACATGACCCAGGGTAAAAAATGGATGGTAATAATTATTCATAATTACCTTTAGTAATTACCCCATAAAAAAAAAATTACCCTGAGTACCTGAAAAAGGTTTTTTATAACTTTTTTTCTCGATTTTATATGGCAAGCGCAATAAACAAAAAAATCCAATTTCTTGACTTAGTGCATTGTTTGAGCATGCAATTAAACAATGAACGCCGTAAACCCGTTTTGGGTTCCATATTACAGTTATCACTTTACAACCATCCTATTAAAAAAGAAAAAATCAAAATTTATACAATAATATAGAAATGCCACACGATTTTCTATGAACAGGAGTGGTGCTTCGAAACTTTTGGCCGGTAGTGTATTTGACTGTGGCGAGTTCGTCGGCCAATTTGTGAACGTCTTCTTCGCGGCATTGTTGAATAATTTTTTTAATTGTTTTTTTATGCAAAAGATTTTAATTTTAAGTGGAAGATTACAAATCAATAATTAAAAAATGTCAATGCTCACACTGTAAACTTAAATGACAATCAATAAACACACAGTAATTAAATAAGTCAAATGGCGTGAGCAATCAGAGCCTTATACCGACAAAATGTAATTCGCATAAAAAAAAACAATTTTATATAGGGAAAACACACCATCATAAAAGTGCGCGTATAACGCATATTCGTAGAAATTTTTCGATGTTTTTATAAACCATCAGTGAAAGTAGACCTTTCCAACGCATGTACTCGTTTGAAAATCGGTTGAGTGGTTCTCGAGTTATAAAATCACGAACATAGGGCAACTCATTTTTATATATATAGATTATGTGCACCTCTCGCAGATAATGACCAAAATCTGTCTTGTTAATTTTACTATGGATTAGCAAAGCAAAAATTTTTCTTTCACAGAATCCCATTGTGCAGTAAATACCTACTATAAATCTACAAAAGTAACGAAGATTCATTAAAGTAACGTCGTTAAAGTTTTTAGTTACTCGTTCTTTTAACTAGTTCAAGAACAACTTCGTTGCTTCAACGTTAACGACCCGAACTAACTTCGTTACATTAACTATAACGATCAGAACAACGATCTTACTTTCGTTACTTTAACTATAACGATCAGAACAACGATCCTACTTTCGTTACTTTAACGCTAACGATTGCAAAGTAACTTCGTTACATTAACGAAAACGATCAGAACAACGATCCTACTTTCGTTACTTTAACGTTAACGATTGCAAAGCAACTTCGTTACTTTAACGATAACGATCAGAACAACGATCTTGCATTCGTTACTTTAACGTTAACGATTGCAAAGCAACTTCGCTACTTTAACGATAACGATCAGAACAACGATCCTACTTTCGTTACTTTAACGTTAACGATAGCAAAGTAACTTCGTTACTTTAACGATAACGAAGGCGTCTGTGAAAGTAACGAAGTTAAATTAACTTTAACGAAAAGTAACTAGTTAATAACTTTGCCCAACTCTGATTACGACCAGCATTTAACAGCCTTTGTTTCTGTAAAGATCAACTCGTTTGGTGTTTCTAACAGAACCGAGTGAGCTGATTAACATTTCCCGACGGCAATTCGTCATCATTCGGTATCATCGTTGCTCAGTCGACTTTTTCCTACAGCATTTCTATTGTACTATAAATATGTACACACATACCCTTACAATACATATGTTTGTACAGATATATATGTTTACACAAGGAAGATGTAGGAATGTGTTTCGCAGGCAAATTCCTAAAAAATTCTCGACTAGCACTTTTTTCGTTTTCTAAAACAAAACTACTGTGTAAAAAAAGAAGAAATCATGAGAAAAATGCATAGAATATTGATAATCTATGAATTGTTAAAAAAAATGTTTATAAACGGAATTATATTTTCTTTCTATCTCGTGTTATTTCAAATTCGTAAAAAACATTCGTTTAACCCTATAAAAGGGTTTCCATTAACTTTTTAATGTTACTCGTATAATGTATTCAATGTGTTGATATGCCGACTAAATTAGATCATCTGCCTATTCAAATACTTCAACAGCACACTATGCTCTCAACGGAGATCGTGCCAGCGCTTTACAAAGCCTGGACATCGAACAAGAAGCAGAACAAAGCTACGAAAGCAAAATTCCTTCCAAAAACCATAAAATGCAAAATTGAAAACAAATCCAGACGGACGGACGGCTGCACATGGTTTGTTATTGTAAGAGAAGCAAAAGAAGACAAATCGCACCGTTCTTCTCATCGCCCGCTGTACACCATAAATGGATCGATTCTTTCTTTCACACTTTACTTGACATACGAGTGCTGCATCGATTATCTCTTCTTACGCATATTCGCTAGCATTGTTAGTGCAAAATAAAAGAAACAAAGTCGATCTTCCGATCCCTTCATACTCATTCGAAAAGATCTTCTAACGAACGTGAACAAGAGAAACAGCACTCTCATATCATGTGTGTTTGTTGGTAGAGTGTGCACTGAACTCGCTCTTTTGATGAAACTTGCCTAACTAATAACAGCAGAGAACTTCGTCGCCCGACAAATTAACAGCGACAAAGCTCTGTTAACCAAATTCGTTATCCCCCTATTGCTTTCGGCCCGCACCCATAATTCAGATTGCTTCGTTGGGCGACATGCGCATTCTGTATACTGTTTATTCTGTGGTTCAAGGCATTAGATGTAAAAAGTTGAAACAAAAAGTGTATACCATATTATGTTTCATGAAAATACTTCAAATATTTATGTTGTCCGCTTATCCAACATTCATTCCTATTTCCTGCTGTGGTTTTCAGTAAGTATTCCTAAACGGAAACGAGTTATTTTACTTTTTGTGAAATTAATTAGAAAATTGAGATTGCAAATCTTGGTGTATACCAGAGAACTGCAACGAATATAATCGTTCTTATCTGCGCAACAAATGACCAGTACATATTCGTGCATTGACACATTCGTATTCGTAAACATAATGCATGAACCAGATATGCAATCGTTCTAAAGCGAACAATGAAAACAATCGCCACGAAGAGTTCAAATCAACAAAACTTTCGCCACGAAGAGTTCGAATAACCAAAACAATCCCTACGAAGAGTTCGAATCAAAAAAATAATCGCAAAATAGGTTCGAGCTTTCAAGCTTTAATCGATCACCGAAAGATCTTTGCATCAGTCCGTTCATGCCATTATTGTGGGATTGGTTGAGCTCAGCAATGCTGTCCTTGTTCTTTGTGCATTATTTGTTTTTGCTTTCATTTACCTTTTAAAATTGTTGTTGTATACAGGCATGAGGATATTGTGTTGTCTGAGCACATGTGTGGTTTGTAAACAAACAATTGTAGAGGTAAAAAGCAAAAACCAAATATCCACCAACAAGTACAAATTCAGATGGTCATGGCGACGACGTTATCGGGAGACCCTCTTTGTGCTTTTCGGCGACTTCGACATTTCCTAATGTGTTTGTTTTTGCAATCCACGATAAGCACCCGATAACGTCATCGTCGTCAATCGTCTCTGAATGAGGCCCAAAGTTTCAACTAATCCTATAATAATGGCATGCTCGTGTTGAACAGATTGATACGAATAGCTCGAGTTGAACAATCAAAGCTCGAAAACTCGAGCCTATTTTCTGATTCGAGCTCTTCGTGGCGGTTGTTTTGTTTATTCGAACTCTTCGTGGCGATTGTTTACGTTGTTCGCTTTAGAACAGTGCTGGCCAAAACTTATACAATCATATTTTCTGCATGTGTGAAACGTTGAGAGAGGTTGTTTTGCGGAAAAATTCTCTCTGCGCGGTACACTGAAAAGATTGTTGTTTGGGGGTTGTTAAACTTTAAATCATGGAAATGATTTTGCAATGAAATTGAGTTTACTATTTCTCAATCCATTCCTAATTCAAATTTTGAAACATGTTTCTTAATAGCAGACTTTAACTTAAATATTAATTGTGCCCTTTCTTCATTAATAACCTTATCATAATCTAAATGACACGTTCTATAGTGCCTCTTTACAAAAAATTTAGATGCGGGTCCCACCTTTTTATTGCAAATCATGCATTGGCGTTCGCCTAAAAAATTTTCAAAGAAAAAATAGTGATTCTTCCATTCCTTATTAAACATTTTGCTCAGTGCAATCATAAAATAGTCTGGTGCGATCTTGCTTGCTTGAAGTCTGCACGTCGACTGACTCACTTGATACGAACGATCGCTAGTGTCGGTGTGAATACCCGAAGACTTTTGGCGTGTACATGTGAATAGCCGAGAGAAAAAATTAGCAGGCGTGCCTATGGCGTGGCCAGCACTGCTTTAGAACGATTATAAATAATGTTTGTGCATTAAGTTTACTAACTCGAATCGGTCGACATTCGTATTTTAGCGATTGAAACTTCGTTTTACTGTGTTCGTTGGAGTTCTCTGGTGTATACGTCCGTATGAATGGAAAAATTTATGGATACAGATTTCTATTAGCATCTGAAAGAGACAATCCAGTGTCATATTGTGAAGTTTTGAATTACATAAGCTGCGTTTTTTTAATGAACTGTATAGATCTTCGCCATACAACTGACACTTACTCAGGTTTTACCCAGGTCTCTATCTGGGTTATAGGGAAATTTTAAGATTTCCCTCTATTTTGAATATAGCCAACTTCACAAATGTTGAAAAACGTCAAAAAATAAAATTGAAAAATTATTTTGTTTGAAGACCTGTATAATTCATTAAAAAAACGCGATTCAGATTACTCTACGTATGAAAGATTATACAATGAAGTTGGGCGCGATGTCGATTTTAGCGAAATTTCCCTCGTCGTTCTTTTAATGAACTGGATCTTCGGTTCATTAAAAAAACGCAGCTATATTGTGCTATGAAAGAGACATGAGTTATCGATTATTTACGAGTAAACTCTTACTGTATTTATGCCAGAATGTTTTTTTATTAGAGAGAACTGATGTCATTGAACAACACATTTATCACATTAACTATGTATATAAATTTATATCTTCGCGAAATTTTCAAAGAAAAATATATCAAAATATTTAGTTTTGGTCACAAAACCCAATACCTTAATTATAAACTGAAGTTACATACATTCTTAATTAAGCACTAAAGTTTTGAACTTTTTAAACAACACTTCTAACAAGATTTCATGTATTTGTTATGAGTTCTTTGCTTTGATGATGTTTGTGCCTTACTTTGTATCACATGCAGTAAATATAATCTCAGCGCTGAAAATTCATACTAACATTGTTGAACTTTGAACAGTTCGTCAATTTATACTTTTTCATTTCCTACATATCTCCTCGATGAGAGAATATTTTAACTTTTTCAGCTAAATTGAATTCACTAAGGCCTTGGTTACATTTGGGGCCATTTACATGTCAGGCATTTGTATCTTCAAAATGCCTAGATACAAACCTAGGTACAGTGAGCAACGAACATATATTTCTGAAAAGATTGCATGAAACATTTGTTGCCGGCAACATCGTGATTTCATTTGCGAACATTTGGTCAGCTGCTAATTAGCAGACCGTAGCACTGTAAACAAACACAAGCATAAAACTGAAGATAAAAACGACGTTTTTTTCATTGTGCAAAATTTTTTTGGTATTCATATTGTATTTCAGGTCTCATCGTCTTGATGAAAAACATGCCAATTATTTTTACTTTTCTAATAGATTCTAACAAACAAATCAATAAAAAACAATAGAGTTACTAAAGTTTAAATTGTGGTTTATTTGTGTATATTAATAATAATCCTTAAGCCGAAACCACAATGGCGCGTTAGGTCGGTCGCGCTTTGACAGATATTATTTAACACACGGAATCTTACGAGGCAATTCACAACAAGACCTCAGGCGTTATATCGTAAATTTTTCCGTATCACGTAAATCTCGTTCAAACGCACTAGTTGGTTCTACTTCAACTAGGTCTGGCGTTTGACATTTCAATTTAAAAAAATGTAATGAAGAAATAATAATATATAGAAATGCTAATTAAGATAGATTATTTGCTCAAGTGTTAATTTCGTCATTTTCGTCATGAACATCCACGTTTTTTTAGTGCAGTACGCATCGTCATTTAGCTTTATAAAGTTGTGCAATATAACTGCAACTTTTACAACGCGCTCTACACTAGTTGGAGCCATAACCAAGGTATTTTGAAGAGTTCAACAGTGCTTAGTAGAATTTGAGCACGACCTATCTAACGCGCTATTGTGTTTTAGAAAATGAAACTCGAGCGTCGTGGAAGATTTTATCGTAAAGTTTTTGTAAAGTCTATCAAACGCCGATCAAAGCGCGACCGACCTAACGCGCCATTGTGGTTTCGGCTTTAATGACGTTACCCAGCAAAACCAGACTACCCGAGTCGCACACACAAGCACAGTATTTTCCTCTGTCACTAACACGCTCTCATAAGATTTGTAACACGCTCTCATAAGGGCTTCTAAGTGCGAAAGAGATGTCGAGAGTACCTTGTCTATTGTATATTTCCGTCTTGTTCTTCCATCGTGATATTGCAAAAATAAACGTCACAAAACTAAAAAAGCTTGGGATTGGAAGTCGGCGGTTTTCCAAAAATATTATTAAAAGTGAAATATAAGTACATTTATTTAGTTTATTTAAAGTAAATTAATTTTTCCATGATGTGGAAGAGCGGCTCTTGTGCGAGAAATTTTCTATAGCTGTGGTATTTATTTTTTTTCCATTAAAGAAAACTAATAACATTTTTTATACCCTACACCTTAAGGTTAAGGGTATATTCACTTTGTTACGAAATGTGTAACGCATAGAACTAGAGACGATAGGTATAGAAAAGTATATATATTCTTGATCAGCGTGACCTCCTGAGTCGATTTAGCCATGTCCGTCCGTCTGTCTGTCTGTCTGTCTGTCTGTCTGTCTGTCTGTCTGTCTGTCTGTCTGTCTGTCTGTCTGTCTGTCTGTTGAAATCACGATCACAGGAGAACCGGTGAAGATATCGTGATGAAATTTTACAGAAATATTCTTTCTTAGGGTGTGCAGGTTGGTATTGAAAATGGGCAAAATCGGTCCACGACCACGCCTATTTTTTAGTAAAAATATGATATCAGCCGTTGTTTTTCAGTTATGACAACAAAATTTCATTTCTGGGTATAGATTAACTTCATCCGTTTATATGCCAAATATGGGCGTGATCCGCCCACTTTTTGGTTGTACAGGCAAAAGAGGGTCTTAAATGGTTATATTGTTAAATATGTAATCTTCCTGAATCAAACTTTACGTAACAACTTATTTTCTAATAAAACATTATTACAGCAAAACTGGGCACGGTCCGCCCACTTTTACACTGCTTATACAGCATAGCTCATGAAAACAAATTTATTACCACGAAAAAAAGCTGAAATTTGAGCGACCACGCCTACTATTTGTACCCGTCTGTCATTAAATGTGATTATAAGATAGCTTTCCTTATAACCACATATTTCTTCTAGTTTTTAAGATATGACAATAAAATTTCAATATCGAGCGACATTATTATATTTTGCGTTGCAGAATATGGGTGTGGCGCGCATACTTTTACATGGTTACATGGACGAAAGGGTAATATGGCACAATCGTCCTACATAAATCTTTATAAATATAAGTCTGTAATTTTATATTTTATCAATTAATATGCAATTTTGTATAAATATTCTTTGTTCGGATTTATAAACGAGCAAATAAAACGAATATAAGACATATAAATATAGAATCAATTTATAAAAAAATGCATTGGTATAAAACCTTAATTCCTAAAATTCCTACAAATTCCTAAAAACTTTTAGGTGTAGGGTATCTAAGATTCGGCCAGGCCGAATATAGCTTTCTTACTGGTTTCTTAACTAGAACGGAGTGTGGGAGAAGCGGGCGCTGAAAAAATGCGGAGTGTTTAATGATATTTTATATGGTAATTATATAATCACAGATTTCTTATCTTTGTTTAACTGTTTCACTTCTTTAAACGATAGATGTATTCAGTTCGTGTGGCCGAGTTAATTTCGAAAGTGAAATGCAAAAATCACTGAGAAGTCACACAACAGAAGCAAGCACAAAAAAACAAAGTATAAAACAAAACAAAGCTGTGCCTTATGTTATTTTAAAACCTTTATTTTGTTAATTTGTATAAGTTTGAGATATTCTTAGCATAAGTTGTGATTCATAATAAATAATAATATGCTTAAATAATAAAAAAAAATAATATTAATCCTTAGTTTATTTTTATTAAATTATTTTAAGTATTAAAATGGTATCACTATGGCATCGTTAATTACCTGGTAGCGATGCCATATCATTCGGGTATCGCTACCGGTGAATTAACCAGTTAATTACCTGGTAGCGATACCATATCACTCGGGTATCGCTACCGGTGAATTAACCAGTTAATTACCTGATAGTGATACCATTTTAATCATTAACCGGTTAATTCACTGGTAGCGATACCAAACAGCTGATAGTGCGAAAGAGCGCACTATATACTTACACATATGAGTTCTTGAATGTGAAAGAAAGGGATGCAAGATCTCACGTACACAAAAGTTTCGGGTAGATTTTCCCCGATGCTCTTAAGAAATTAATAGAAACTTTACCCGAGACGTCGGGTAATGCTACCAGGTAATTAACCGGTTAATTACCCGGTAACTGTCTTGCAGGGTAATTTCGTTTTAATTAGCGATATTACATGTAATTTACATTTGGGTTTAATTTAATTAAGTTTGTAATCTTGTTGCTGTTGCCTTTTTTAACGTTTTATAAACTTCTCCATTTAAAATAGCACTTATTTCACATAACAATTAAATTACTTTTTCGGAGTATCTACTCATACATCCATCTTCGTCGCAACTTTGTGTAATTTGCTTCTCATGGCCATTGCTTTGTTCCTTCATAATAACAAATATGTTCTGTTTATTTTCGTTCATTAATGATTATGCGTAAAAAGAGTTAATAGATGTAGCAATGTAAGCCAAAGGATGTGCGAAAGAAACGATTGATCGATTTATGGAATAAGTGTATACGCAGATAGAAAAGCGTCAGTTTCATAACTTCCTAGCGTCAAAGAAGTCGACCCGAAATGAATACGCCAGACGCTCAACAAAATTTGTTTACATCATGTGCGCCGTTTCTGCGTTTTTGCTATTCGTGTTTTTTTTCAGCATAATTGTTGTTGTTTTGTTCGGAATTGTGGTTCTCGTTTATTTGCATATAAAACATGTGCTTTTTGTTTTCGCTTTGTTATCTGTTCTTTGTTTACATTTCGTGAAGAATTTGGACCCAATTCATTTTTCTCGAAGTATTTTGGACGAAAGGCCCAAGCATGCAATGCATGCCTTTACTGTGGTAAATTAGTGCGTGCTGCGTTGCGTTGATCACTGCGTCTTAAAAACGACGCTGCGTTAAACCGAAATAACATCGTTTAAAATTACGCAAAAGATAGAAAGGTAGCAGAATTATGACTGTGAAATACAGCATCGGAAAGGTGAACAGCATGGAAACGCCGATACACAGTGCTGACAACCGCGTGCATTAGAGTGTAAGCACTGCTCCAATGTTGAAAGCTACTGATAATGGTAGATAGCCATTTATTTATTTCAACCTTAAACTAAGCCGTTGAGGCTTTATAGTTTACATTAGATTAGTAAATAAGAGATAAATGAATAAGATTTACCCTTGCCCGGTGTGATTGTTGTTGATTTTGTTGTTGTTGTTGTTTTGTTGTTGTTGTAGCTACCCAGAAAAACAAACCCCGCCCCTCGCCCCGCCCCCGTTTAGGAGTTATGAGCTTTCAAAGTTTGAAGCTTTTATGCCCTATATCTCCATAATCCCGGCACATTTAGGAACTATATATCGTTCCTAAACCGAAAACCGTTCGAAAAACCGATTTCAATAAAAAAAACACCTGTAAATAGCTTATTAACTGTACTTTGTTAAAAGGCAAACGTCGATACAGGTTTCTGAAGAACTTTATTTGGAAAAAATTAATAAATACTATAAAAAATAGTAGTAAAAATAATAAATGCGATTTGCGGGGAAACGAAGAGCTTTTCCAAAAAATGTCTAAAAAGATAAATTATAGATATTAAAATTACCTTTCCAACGATGTATATATCGTTCCTAAATGTGCCGGGATTATGGAGATATAGGGCATAAAAGGTTCAACCTTTGAAGGCTCATAACTCCTAAACGGGGGCGGGGCGAGGGGCGGGGTTTATTTTCATGGGTAGCTCCAACAACAACAAAAGCAACAACAAAAATCACACCGGGCATGTCTTAAATATAGCCGAGATAAATTATATTCAATTCAATAACAATTCAAAATTAAGCTAAACAATTCAAAAGTAAGTTTAACAGCCTTTTCTCGTATTTTTAAACGCAAACTCAAACGCGACTCAAACGCAATGCGTTCCAAATGGTATGATCAAACTTTTTCGAGTAGACTGCTTTTGAGTTTTGAGAAAAACACAAAGGTAAACAAACTTTACGTAGTCTTGCAGACTTCCCCTGTTTGCAGAGCACAAAGTGTTCCCATGCATGAAGCATTCTTAGCATTTTTACAAGTATTTTTTAGGAATCCCAGTGAATTAATGCTATCATTGATGTATGGCAACAATTTTTACAACAAAAAACCGATCTGACATTTCGCGCCCAATATTTACGAATTGATATTGTTCTTCGTGTCATATTTATTAGAAGGTAAAAATTAAGATCAATTAAAAGTGTAAATTATGGCAGCAATATATATGGTGCGACTACTAGATCAGCGCCATCGCGAGGAAGAATATTCTGTAATACTAAGAAGACGTTTAAGGGATCACTCGGACGTTTTGGATATGCCGGAGCATCTGTAAGTTGTAATATTATTTGTTATTTATGTTTATGCATTATTTTATTTTATATAATGAACAGGTTTGTGTCGAACTATCGGATGAATAAAGAAGTGTTTGTAGATATCTTGGAGGAGGTAGCGCCGTGGATGAAAAAAGGTTCCAGGAAGACTGCGATTCCTCCGATAGTTAGACTGGCTTCCTTGCAGCCGGTAGCTATCAAATGGCTGTAGGGAATGAACATATGGGATCGATGACGCAATCCAAGGTATCCCAAAACATTTCGGAATGTTTAAATATTTTCGAGCGCCACATATGTCCAAAATGGATACGATTCGATATGTCATGAGGAGGAGGAAAATGCTGAAAAATTGAAATTTTACCGGGAATACGGGCTACCGGGAGTGGTTGGTTGCGTAGGCGGTACGCACATCACCGAGGCTCCGCCCTCGGCAACCTTGTCACCAGCTTCTTCTGCAGTTTTGCCGAAGACAGTTTTTTCCGTCGCCTCTGCTGTGCCGCCAGCAACAACCGCAGCTTCTCCCTTGCTGCTACCAGCATCTAATCCTTTGGCCGCCTCTACTGTGCCGCCAGCTACAACAGCAGCTTCTCCCTTGCTGCTACCGAAAGCAAAACCTTTGGTCGCCTCTGCTGTGCCGCCAGCAACACCAGCTTCTCCACACCCCATACCGACGATTCGGCGAATATCTGAGGAGCTGCAGAACATGAAGCTAAAATAGAGAAAGTAAATGGAAATGAAAACGAAATAAATAAAGACAAGTTTTTAACTTCATCTTCCTCATCCAGGCGTAATCGCTTTCTCGGCCCTTGGATTGCTCCGTCGAATAGCCCAGGCCGGACGATATTATGTGACAGAGCAAGAAGTTCATCAACTTCTTCCTCCGTTGGAGTGAGGAAGCTGCAACACGAACGCCCCCCTCCTGTCTGTCTCAACTCAGCAGCGTTTTCTGTTAATTTTTTCTTTGTCCGACTTTTTAAGTCAGTCCACACCTAAAATTTTAAAGGAATTCATATAAAAATAAATACACTATAAATATAATACAATTTCTTCAGTAAAGACTTACATTCTTCCACTCGACAACTGTTTTTATGGGAGGGCCTAGGCTGTTGAGCAGTACTCCAATAACTCCCCATTCCTTCTCCCATTGCTGCTTATTTTGGCCAAACACGGGTGTGTTGCGCGCCATCTCTGGCCGCTTTCGTAGCTCGACCAACAGCGTTTGAAATTGAGCAGTGCTTGTTGGTCTTGAGCTGAAAAGATCATACGTTATATCCATGTAAACATATATACTCGTAAATAGACATTGCAATTCACGTCCAAGACAAAATACACTTGGAATGTAAAAATATACTTGGAAATGAAATGCAATTTGCACGTATATCTTCAAATCACACAATATTTTACTTACTTTTTCATATTGGTTTCTGTTGTTATTTATAAAATCACTTTTTTCTTGCGTGCTTTCTTGTACGAGAAACTGAAAGTTTAATGAATAACTGTTGAAAATCACACCAAACGCGAGCATTTTGCGATCGTCTGGTTTGAGAGACTTTTTCCACGAAATAGCTCATCCATCATGCCACAAATACGTAGTGAAGTCTGCTAAACATGTAAATTACGAACAAAACTGCGTTTGAGTTCGGTTTCGTGTTTCGATTGCGTTTGAAAGGTTTACAAATTTTTCTCTCTCAATTCTTCGAAAAATAAGAAAAGCACAAAACAAAACGTGAAATAAACGCAACGCGAAAAGATACACGATAAGGCTGTAAGATTTTCTTTTTAGCTACATAGACGGGGTCAGTCAAGTTAATGGCTTGGTAAACCGAATTAAAATCTACGCAGGCACTCCTAAGCGGTTCATGTTGAAGGTATGTTGACCTGCAGAAACGTAAGTGGAGGAGTTCACATCTTCTCGAGGTGCGACGAGGCTAATGTCAATATTGCTTAGCAGGTATGTAGAGTTGGTGACGCTATACAACAAATTCAAGGCAAAAACAGCATTCAGCATAATCCTTCGTTCAGCTAGTGATGATAGATTTATTAGCCTAAGTCGCGACTCGTATGGTGGCAAACGTAAAGATGGATCCCAGCGAAAATTTCGTAGACAAAAAAGTAGGAACTGCTTTTGCACGGATTCTATTTATTTATTATTTATTTATTATTATTTCCAATCTACCGGGCAAGCCCTTACAGATTACATTCAAGATTGATATATAATTTAGGTACTATATAAAATTCTCTCCAGCTGTAACTTGAATCTATGCCTTACCATATCAAATTCAGCAGGCGACATCTATCCTCATAATTGGGCATGTTTTCCCAATCGTAGAGATGCCGTAGAGCAAACCTTGAAAAACGCTTTTGAATGCCCTCGATTCGAGCAATTGAATTCAAGTAATAAGGATCCCATATAACGCTGGCGTATTCTAAGATGGATCTCACTAAACTAACAAATAGTGTTTTACACGTAAAATGATCCCTGAAATCCCTTGAATTACGCTTCACGAAACCCAAAAATGAGTTGGCTTTAGAAATCATATAATCCATATGGGTACTAAAAGAAAAGTTCTCATCAAAATATATGCCTAGGTCTTTACATTGGCAGACTCTCGGAAAGGTAAGACTAGAATCGTAGGTGTAGTCAAATTTAATCGGGTGTTTACGCCGGGAGAAAGTTAAGACTTTGCATTTGTCAAAATTTAGATTAAGATGGTTACATTCACACCAATTAATAAGTGAGTTAATGTCTTTTTGGAAATCTATGCAATCCTTAATAGTCTTAACTGACAGAAAAATTTTTAGGTCGTCAGCATACAAAAGACTTCTGCAGAAAGAAAAAGCATACGGCAAGTCATTTATAAACAGATTAAAAAGCAAGGGACCCAAGTGGCTTCCCTGTGGGACACCCGACTTTGCCGCAATAGGTTCAGAGTAGTATCCCCCGATTTTAACATATAAAATTCTATTGGCTAAGTAGGAGTTAAGCCATTTCAAAATTGCGGAGTGAAACCCTATATTCTCAAGTTTACATATTAATAAATTGTTCTGTATGCTGTCAAATGCTTTTGAAAAGTCAGTGTACAGGACATCGACTTGTGATCCATTTTCTATAGCATTAACACAAAAATTAGAAAAAATAGCAAGATTCGTGGACGTAGATCTTCCAGCAAAGAAACCGTGCTGTTGATTGGAGATAACATTTTTTGTTAATGTAAAAAGTAGCTTACTGACAATTTTGTCAAATAACTTAGGTATAACCGAAAGTTTAACAATAGGCCTATAATTTGTAATTAGATGTTTTGGCCCTGACTTAAATATTGGTGAGATAGAGGCAAACTTCCACTCATCGAGAAACTCACCCAGAAAAAGGGATTTATTAAATATAGAACATAAAGCCGAGTGTAATGAGGAAGCACAATTTTTCAGAAAAATCGGAGGTAGCAGATCGAAGCCCGCACCTTTCTTACAGTCGAGCTCCCTCATCGATTGTAGTACTTCCTCGTCAGTTATGCATAAGGAGCCAATGCCAATACATTGAGGTAATCGTGAGAACAAGAATTCTTCACGCAGATTGTCTCCCCTATTATACACCGAGCCAAAGTGAGCTGCAAAAAGGTTACAAATATCCTGAGGGTTCTCTGCAGAGCTACCAAGCATTTCCATAGATTTAGGAAAACCACCTGATTTTCTTTTAGAATTTAAAAATATCCAGAAAGATCTTGGATTGGATTTAATACTACTCTCAATATAGCTAAGATATTTCTTATAAAGAAAGTTAGACAGAAATTCGTATTCTCGCCTACGCAAAATAAAATCGTTCTTGGCAACAGACGTATTGGATTTCTTAAACATTAGATGAGCTTTATTCCTCAGGTTTCTTAAATTAATAAGTCTTCGATTATACCAAGGATGTTTGTAGCGTCGTTTTTTGACAATAAGCGGCACATATAAATGAATACCTTCATTTACCACGCACTTAAATGCTGAATACATGCCGAACAAATCCCTTGAATGAAGAACTATCCTCCAATTGATCGAACAGAAAAATTCATTGAGAGATTCAAAATTTGCATTTTTAAAATCATAGTAGTAAGAATTTTCATCTTCACGTATATGAGCAAATGTGATGAATTCAAAATCAATTACTAACGCTTTATGATGAACAGAATTATTGGCCAGTGGCAGATCGCAACTCGATAGTTTGTACTTATAGTCATTTCTAATGAAAACTAAGTCTAAAATTCTAGATATATCATTCATCACATTATTGATCTGAAACAAATTGAACGAATAAAGCGAGTCACAAAAAACCGATTCAGTGCAACTTTTCACATTAAAAGGTAGTAAAGAATTTTCATCCGAACAGAAATTCCAATTAACGGAGCCAAGATTGAAGTCACCAAGCACAATAGGTGTTTGATGGTTACTCAATGAACCGACAATAGACCCAATATTAAAAATATGGTCATTGTATAGATCCAGGATACTAGCTGGAGGGATATAACTTAAAATAATAATTAATTCATTTTTGCTAAGTAAAGGATTATTTCCACGCAAATCTGCTCAATAGAGTCGTCACATCGAGGAAGTTGTACGTATCTGCTTACAAACTTCGCTGAGACAGCAAGCAAGAGACCGCCTCCTCTCGAAACATTAGGACTCAATACACGATCCTTGCGATAAACTTCGTAATGTGAGTCAAATAGTTCACCGGATGAAAAGTGGGGCGTCAACCATGTTTCGACTAGCGCTTTCAGAGATATAGCAGCTGAAGATGAGAAGGTATAGTTGACATTCGGTTAACAAATCTGCAACCTGCTGATGAATGGGAATCCAACGCAATAAGGAAAAGTCAACTAATTGCCACAGAATTGCCATTGACCAAGGTGTATTGGGCTCAATGGAATAGCTTGAAACTGATAAACGGAGTACAGCGCCGTTCATAGGAGAGTGAAGATGGTAAACACACTCGCGATTTGATTGTCCTACCAAAGTCTAGAATAATGGCCGTATTAGAAGAATTTCACAATGGACCAAAAGGAGGGCATCTCGGCGTTACGAATACTCTGGAAAAGATAAAACAGCGGTTTTAGTGGTTTTTGAATTGTTGAGAATCGGTCGCTGAATGTATTCAAAACTGTGCGCGATGCATGGCAGCTAAGGGTCGGAAAGGTAGAAGCAGCATCTTTTGAACTCGCTGCAATGGATGTAGTTGGTCCATTTCCTACTAGTGACTTTGGGAACAAATATGTGTTGGTGATTATGGACTATTTCAGTAAATGGCCAGATATATACGCTACATTAAATCAGGCTAAAACTGAGGGGGCGAAGCTTTTGTGCAGAACATTTACGGAAGGACAAGCACATTCAAATATTTTTATTGGCTTACAGATCAGCAGTGATACTCCTGGTCATTCACCTGCGAGAACTATTTTTGGCACGGATTTAAGATTCCCGTCAGATCTAAAATTTGGAAAAGCAATAAGTTTAATGAAAGCAGAGGCAGCTATTGGCAAATGCTTCAGTCCGAAATGGATGAAATACATAAACTTGTGAGGCAGCGAATAGAGCTGATGAGCATTGAAATGAAGGATCGTTATGACCAAGCTATGAATTCAGAAGGATTTCAAGGAGGCGACTTGGTGTTGTTGTACAATCCTTAAAGTAACGTAACAAATAGTGTTTTTTTTTAGTCTTTGTGGGCGAAGAGTGTAACTACTATAAGTCATCACAGTCTTCAAAAATTACTATCCTATTGTACTGATCATGTTAATATGGTTTTAAGTAAATTGTATTCTATCCTGAGTGCATTAACCCTGATGATTTTATTCTGTATTCCGCAAAAACTTGTTCTACTATTATTAATATTACCTCTTTAGTCTCATTCTGAAATTGTTTGTACATTTTACATTTTTCGTCCTACAAATGTGTGCGATCGATGTTCTGGATAATAAACGAATTTGTTATATTCATGAGACGTTAGATAGCTTTTCATTACACACCACGTGTTTCCTGTTTATTATTGCACAAACTGATATATGTATACGAGTATGTACTCGTGAACAGATTTATCCATTTATTAAACTAAGCTTTCACAATCTTACAATATCATTCCAAAATACTAGTATAAGTATTTAAATTCAAGCCGGTATTTCTTTGTCAACACTGGTATGTTCGGATTCGATCCTTCCGTCTGTAATGCACTTAAGGATGCGTGGCATTAATAGAAGAGTATATATATCTGCTATCAGCGTTACCAACCGAGTCGATTTAGGTATACGATGTTACACCGGAATTTCTCCTTATTAATATTTTCATAGCAAATATCGTTATTCCTTTTACACAAGTAATATCTTTTTACACAAATAACATCTAGATCTTGCATCATTAGATCTAAACACATGTAACCTTTTCGAGAACAAGACTAACAACGGATATCGCTACCAGTATCATATATTAGGAACAACTGTATCGAAAACAAAAACGTTTTGTTGAATCAACATTGAATTTACATCGAAAATTTTACAAACTCCGCGTATTATCAGATATTATTATCTCTCTCTTGTTATCTTTATTATGCTATATAATATTTTAAAACTGTATTATATTTATAAATAATTCATGTTTCCTTTTCAAGCAGGAGGAAGTTTACAACTTCGTAGTCATTCGATTTGTCAACAGCTGAACTCGTTTTGCATTGCAGCTTTTGCAAAGAACATGATCATCCAATGGGTAACAACCACGTCCTTCGGCTTCTGAAGATAGCAGCAAACCACAATCCTTTAATTAAATACACACAATTAATCAATCAATATTGAGGATCGGTTTCTATTTAGAAACCCCTTTTCAAGAAACTATTCTTATGTAACTATAATATTAATAATACAAATTCTGAACAGTTTTAGTCAATTTCGCTAGAAAGTAATTCAACTGATTTGATTTCGTCGTATTTAAATTTACTCCCTGACTACCTGACTACATGAGTCAGTTTCGATAAAATCAAGTTTGCTGATAACGAATCCAGTACTGGTTTGCCAGATTGGCTCTGGTTTCTGAGATATTTCAGTTTACCGTTATTAGGTGGTTTTTCATATATTGGGTTCATATACTGGAAAAGTTCGTGGCGTTTTTTTAGTAAAATTCAACTGGTTGTCTTATAGTCTGAAAATGAATTTATTTAAACCAAATATGCTAAATTATTTATCCAATGTTTTCTGGTTGAAAAACTGAATCAAGTGGTTTTTACAGACTTTTTTGAAAGCAGCTTAATTCCATTCAGAGAATTTTGTAGAGATCGGAACAAGTGATAGTCTCAGGTGCTATGTCTGAACTATATGGTGGATGCATCAAAACTTCCCAATTAAACTTTTTTTTTTTTGACAATTTGCGCAATTTTTGATGGGTCATCAAAGAAGTGTGTGATCGAGCGTTGTCATGGTTGAAGATAGCACTTTCCCTATTAGTCAACTCCGTCCGTTTTCTTTCAATTCCATGGCGTAATCTCTCTAGTTGTTCACGATAGAGTTGAGAATCAATTGTTCGACCAACTGGAAATACCTCATGGTGCACGATTCCCTTCCAGTCCCACCATACACATAGCATCGTCTTTTTCAGCGTCAATCCTGGGTTTGGGAACGTTTGTAACCGCTCTCCATCTCTTGCCCACGATTTTTAACGCTTCCGATTATCATACCCATTTCTCATCACCGGTTATAAAACTTTCGATTTCATTACGTTTCAACAGCATATCGCAGATGTTAGTTCTGTCTATCATGTTTTTCTCGCTCAACTCATGAGCTTCTTTTGGTAGCCCGCCTTGTGTAGATGGTTTGTGTAGATTAGTTTTGTAGTCAATGCCTAGCCCCATACCAATATCTACGTTGCTGATATGCTTATCTTGCTGGACTTTTTCAAGAATTTCATCAGCTTTTCCAGTGATTGGACGACCAGAGCGTGACTCATCTTTCACATTAAAATTACCAGAACGAAAGCGAGCGCAACATTTCCCCGCAGCAGATTTTGATAAAGAACCTTCACCGTAGACAGCATAAAATTTTTCACAAGCCTATGCAGCATTTTCCGTTTGCCGTAATACTGGTATACTGGATTCCCGGACTCAGGGAAAAATAGAACAAATGGTAGAAGCTACGCCTTCCCATGCTCTTAAGTATATATGTATGTGATCTCCAAAATAAAAAGAAGGCGGAAAAACGATAAAAATACTTTTCAACGTGCAAAGTTTCAAGGACCAATAAAAGGAAGGCTTTTCACCTTTAGATGTAGGGTATACAAATTCATTCTAAAGATGTAAGCCATTGGCATTGCATTTTTAAACTCATTGAATCAATCAAGACTACACCTTAAAGTCTAAATGAATATCTTTCTAACCGGCAACATTGAGCTGCAATTATCTAAATTATGATACAAAATTTCGTTTAGAAAAAATGTTTTTCAAAGTATTGAAAATAATATAACTTATTAACTTAACTTACAGAACACAGAAATTCATTATATACATATAGTATATTTAGCTGACCAACATAAAGCAAGTTACTCTGTCAGCATGTACGAGTACTATACATTTTAAAATACGCTAGTTTTATATAATATTAATAAACATACATATCATTAAATAATGTCTCACCTCACACTTGTAGCAGTCGAAATGAAAACTGCGGTCCAAAGCAACCACCCTTACAGTTTCCTCCTGTCCCGGCTCTGGCATGATTGGCTGTTCACAGACACAACAGCGTGGGGCGAATTTTCTAACAAAAGTTACTAATGTTAAATTTCGTATTTACCATTTAACACCTACTGACACTATTACTTATGAAAATCAGCAATGCAGTAGTTTTGGTTAGTTGCGTCTACAGTGAACGGTATGCCATCCAAACTATTGCCGCATACAACGCACGTGAAGCATTGTGGATGATATGGCTTGCCAGTAGCTCTAAGAATTCGCTCCAGAATGGGTTTCGTGCAAATCGAACATTTTTCTAGCGTTTGCAAATAATCGTATTCACAATATGGTTTGCATTCTAGTGCATAAAAAGGCTTTCCTTGTAAGTTGACTTGGCACTGAGAACATGTAAAACACGAGATGTGATACACTTGGCCCATGGCTGTACATCCAGATTTTTCGCCAACCACACGTTCATTACATTTTACGCAAACACCTATGACGTATACAAATTCAATGATTAATACTACAATGATTAATACGATTAACACATGAAACGACTACAATGAAAAATTTACAAAATTTACCATAACTATAGACATCATTAGCAGAGTCCACTGAGTGTACAAGATAATCTGTTAAAGCCTCCATTTCAGGTTCTTTTGAAATATGGTGTTTCATAGATGAGCCGCTGTTAAGACCCGCAGATAATTTAGTTTTTTCTGTACCACCCGCAGCAGTCCAAGAAGACAAGTTTCCGCTGCTGTCAACTATACCACTATTGGAAGTCTGAGGGCTGTTCGCATACTGTACGTACATTAAATAGTTCGAACGTGCTGACAGCTGACTAGAGGGGCGAGGAGTGATCGGTTCATATATTGATTCGTATGTTGAAGATCCCTACGTATCGGTCGGAAAGTAAGGAACAATCTTGATATACATAGATATACGATATATAATAATCTATATATAATTATATGGAATCTATTTAAACATTATCATCAGCAGTGCTGTAGGTAAATACTACTCTTTAGTGTTAGGCACAAGTACAAATATAATATGTACATACATATATTGTACTACTTTATATTTTTACTACTGTACTACATGTACTACTTTATATTTTTTATGGGAGAGGGGTGAACCCCCGAATAGAAGAACGTGAAATTACTATTCCATATGAAAAACGGTGAAAACGATAACCGCATAAATAATTAGGATAATTCTAGTAAAATTAGCATTTTTAAATATAAATTTAACAGCCTTATTCCAAGAGTCACGCTGACTAATAGCCTTATTCCAAGAGTCACGGTCGTCTCTAAATCGTCTCTCACTCGTCTTAGGTATTCCAAGAGTCACGGTCGTCTTGAAAATCGTCTCTCAATCGTCAACGACGTAAGCTTTGGTCGTCTTGAGGTATTCTAAGAGACGATTTAGAGACGATTATCGTCTTAAATAAGACGAGTGCTTTTTAGTTGTCGTCTCATACAAAACATAAATTAATTTAGTGCACAATATAAAGCTGGACTTCGTATTTATGCTTTATATAATATTTTTAAGCTACATATATGAAATTGATGATTTTTATAATGATTCTAGAAAAGGAAACAAAATTCACGAAATTTCCACAACCAAAAATTAACAAAATAAACAAAGACAGTTTCAATTCCACGCGGAGAATTCAGCAATCTTAAAATGCTTTTATAAGTGTTTTTCAACAAACACTTACATAAAACAACACACTGCATTTTTATTTTGTGCGTTCAGTTGTGCGCGAAAATATGGACTCTGTCGATTAATTTTTGGTTGTGGAAATTTTCAATTTTGTTTCTTCAACTAAAAAGCACTCGTCTTATTTAAGACGATAATCGTCTCTAAATCGTCTCTTAGAATACCTCAAGACGACCAAAGTTTACGTCGTTAACGATTGAGAGACGATTTTTAAGACGACCGTGACTCTTGGAATACCTAAGACGAGTGCGAGACGATTTAGACACGAATTAGAGACGACCGTGACTCTTGGAATAAGGCTATAAGTTTTTTTGTTTTTCATGAAGAAGGAATGTATAGCAAATTTACTACAATCGTAGTAATAATTTTAATATTTTATGTTTTTACTCAACCAAATAAGTTTTGTACAATACTCATAAATAGTCAGGTTGAAATTTGTCTAATTAGCTTTGAATGTAAAGTTTAATTACAAGTAGTGTTGCCAAAATAATTTTATAATCTTATAAATAATTAAAAAATATCAAAGCAATTAAGCATTCTCATAGAAATTCCACAGGCAATAAATTAATATCTTATTACCTTATTTAATGCGTATTTATTATTAACTAGCTCTATCCCGCGGTTACGCACAAAATTCATAGTTGCATGGATGGTTCCCGTTCACTTACGGGCAAAAGAAGCTCGATATATGGGTACCTCATGAGTTGAGCGAGAAAAACATGATAGACAGAACCGGTGATGAGAAATGGGTCACGTATAATAATCGGAAGCGTTAAAAATCATGGTGAAGGGATGAAGAGCGAGCACAAACGTTCGGAAAGCCAGGGTTGACGCTGAAAAAGGTGAACAACTATAGAGATTACGCCAGGTAATTAAAAGAAAACGGCCAGAATTGACCAGCATGACAACGCTCGACCACACACTTCTTTGATGATCCGTGAAAAATTGCAATTTTAATTGGGAAGTTTCGATGCTTCAACCATATAGTCCAGACATAGCACCCTCAGACTACCACTTGTTTCGATCTCTGCAGAATTCTCTGAATGGAATTAAGCTGCGTTCAAAAGAAGCGTGAAAATTACTTGATTCAGTTTTCCAACCAGAAACCACAGAAGTTCTTCACCAATGGCAACATGACTCTACCCAAAAAATTACAAAACATTGTATAATAATGGAGCATATTTGGTTTAAATAAATTAATTTTCAGACCAGTTGGATTTTTACTAAAAAAATTCCCCGAACTTTTTCCCAGGCGCATTCTTTGAAGACTATTTGATGATATTTTTAATTTAAACAATGAAAGAGAATAATATTTATTTTATTATGTCTGTATGTGTGAGGTAATCTTTAATTTGTTATGTAGGTGGGTGTTTTGTCTGAAAGTGAGATTTTATGTGTATAGATATCAATTACTGTCAAGAATTAGCTTTCTAGGTGGAAAATATTTTTATACTTTTTTTTTAATGTTTAGTAGTTCGTGTTTTGCTTCACCGTCTGGGAAGTCAATTTGTAATTTGTTTACGACGTGTTTCAAATGATCTTCGTCGTGTGTTTTATTGTTGTACAGAATATCATAATCTTTAAGTATTCTATTCTAAGTTCGGTCTAAATTCTATAGTTGTCCCCCCCCCCTCAAACACGGATTATTTTTTACTTAAAGGAAAACAATGACTAAATTTCATCTTCCCAATCTAATGAGCTTTAGAATTCATCTAACAAATTGAGTAGTGTCTGCCGTTATGTTGGATTATTGGAAAGGTGACACTTCGACCGTAACTGTATGTTTGTGTGTGTTTAAACAACGAAACTGGTGCAGTGGTTGGAAAGTTATGTATCCAAGTTTGAGAAAAATAATGAAAAATTGCGCTATATTTTGTAGTATTATTACGACAAAGGGAAAAACGCCTTTATACTTACAATGTGTGTACGTCAATTTTTGACAACAAATTGCATTTCTAATTCTAAAGCATTTTAAAGCTAATTAAAACGACCGTTTAGTTTTTGAGTATTTCACTTCCTACCGAATTACCTTAATGTACTGCATGGCAACAGATATTATAAAGGTACATAAATACACTAAAACTAACTTAATTGGTTCTTGAAATGAAAATATCCATACAATAATTAAAAGATTTTGATAATTACTGAAGAGCCAACCATTTTTTAAGTACCTGAGAACAACTTCCATAGCCATAATAGTCTGAAGAACCTTGACTGATACTCTGCAGACATTTTTTAAACCAGCACATAGTGTAAATGAACAGAAAACAATAAATGTATTTAATTATTTGTGAAATTTTACATGATACTATTAGATGTGTTGTCTACAACACATAATAAAAAAAGATAAACTCATAATAAACGAAACGAAAACGTAATAAACAGTAGTAGATATGAATAATTTTCTCCTGGTCTGTTACTGATTTTGTGGTGAAAGTCTATCCGTCTACCAGTTTACCCGGTTTCAATAGGCCTTATCCACACATGTACAATTCATTGCATAATTTGCCAACATTTTTAATTTCTACTGAGGCTATAATGGAACAATACAATTGGGTCTGGGAAAAAGTTCGTGGCGATTTTCCGATAGGTAGTGTCACTTGCAAATAACGTATGCAACACTGATCGCAGCGATATCACTGAACGCATATTGGAAAGGTAACACTTCTACCGTAACTGTATGTTTGTGTGTGTAAACAACGAAATTGGTGCAGTGGTTGGAAAGCTGTTTAGGTTTAAGAATGGAGAAAAATAATGAAAAATTGCGCTATATTTTGTAGAATTATTAAGACAAAGGGAAAAACGCTGCACAGGCTTGTGCAAAAATTTGTGCTGTCTACGGTAAAGGCCCTTTATCAAAATCTGCTGCGCGGAAACGGTTTGCTCGCTTTCGTTCTGGTAATTTTAATGTGAAAGATGAGTCACGTCGGTCGTCCAATCACTGGAAAAGCTGATGAAATTCTTGAAAAAGTCCAACAAGATAAGCATATCAGCAACGTAGATATTGGTATGGAGCTAGGCATTGACCACAAACCCATTTTAAACCATCTACACAAGGCTGACTACAAAAAGAAGCTCGATATATTGCTCGATATGATATATCGAGTCTGTTTTTAAACGTGTCATAACCGGTGATGAGAAATGGGTCCGGTCTGATAATTGGAGAGCGGTCACAAACGTAACATTATAGATAATAATAGAGCATATTTATTTTAAATCAATTATTTTGCAGACTATAAGAAAGCCAGTTGAATTTTACTAAAAAAAACGCCACGAACTTTTTCCCAGACCCAATATTTCAACAAGGCAATTACGGTAGCAATATCGAATTTCATTCTTATTTTGGATAGAAAATCATTGGGTTTTATTGCAGATTATCATTTGCACAAGTTGAGATATGATTGCAGAATATTCATTCCATTTGAGATTAGAATTCGAAAAAATCTAGTTTGCCACCACATCTGAACTTTCTAGAGAGAACTGGAATAAAGGAATTTCTCTAACCTTATGCTTAAGTATAATAGACATTTTATGATGTACTCTACGAAGTATTAGAGTTCGCCCGTCGAAAATAATAAAAATAAATTAAAAGTTTTCATTATGCTATGGTTGTTAATTATATTTATATAAATTACCTTAACAGTAATTACCTGCGAACTTGAACTGTCGTTGAAATTTACGTATTCATTATTATAATTCATGCTCATATAATTTTGGTAAACAACACTGTTGGGAACGTCACAATTCCTTTCGCTTGGAGTCTCATTAAATTTAGAATAACTCAAATTGCTGGCTTTAGCGCCAGTAATTAAATGGTTATTTGAATTATGACAAACTTCTTGTTTTTGTGGTGTTGTGAGAGCAGAAATTTTTGAAAAAATATCTGTTGCACGGTGAAGTTCGCTGTAGGAAGAACTGACCGGGCTTGGAGGTATAGTTCCGTCAATATTTTTTAAACACTCCTCGGTTCCAATGTTTAGAGTAGTGAGCGGTGACGCAAAATTTTCTGTAAGCAATCTCGTATTAAATTTCTTTGAAATATACGCTTTATGTAATGAGTGTTCAATAACTACTTTTCATAGTGTTTCATAGAATGCATTTGTGCGGCAGTGATCTAGGAAATTTAATTTCTTTTCAACACGAATACTTGATCAAGGTTGAAACAATTGACAATCATTATTTTTGTAATAATTAAATTGGCGAATATACATATCTGATATGGACAAGAATACTTAAAATAAAATTGTTATATGAAAATAATAAGAAAAAATATACTTTTGATCACATTTTTGTACATACCCAAACGATCATTTTCGCAATTCGTATTATGATACATATTAGAGACAGTTCCGTTTTTCGTTTCATCAGCGGTTTTTATAATAGTCTTTTTCGTTAAATGCGAAGCAGTACACGGATTGGATAACAAAATATTCGATGAATCAGGGCAAGGCGCTGTAGTCTTCAATCGCCCATTGCTGCTATTATTTTTAGGATGACTTGGCAATGATGAAAGCGAGACTTTTAGAGCATCTAAATGGCTTGAAGGATCACGACATGCAGAAAGCGCTACTGGCGACTTCTGCAAGATTCCTTTTTTTTCTAGTTGCATCTTATGGTGAGCAAGAGCTTCCAGTTGTTGGTCCAAAATTGCTGGGTTATCCAAAGTAAACTCCTTCATTTTGTTGCACGAAGCCTTTGAACCCAAAGTCGATTGCTTACGATGTAATAGCCGTGGATGGGAACACAAGGATGAATATTGAATCATGTGACCGTAATTGTAATGAGCGCCGTCAGTCTGTAAGCGTTTGGAATAAATAGGTTAAGGTTAAACATAAGAGACATTATAAGTACCTCTTGCAATTTCACATTTTTTTGTGGCTTTGGAGGTACAGTTGGTCCGGCTTTTTTAGGACTTAGACCAGAAGGGTTCGTGTTATAATGTCCTGTATGTGAATCTTTTATTATTGAAACACGACAATGCTGCACATTATTTGTTAGTGCAGAATTTTCAACAGCACCACCATCACTACTTTTTGACCCATAGACACTGGAACAGGGAGGAAAACCACCAAGAAACTCCAGTTTAGCAAACTCTTCATTTAAAGCGTCCATGACTTCTGCGATGAAAAAATAAATATTTAATGAACATGATGAGCATGAGTTTAATATTATAAAAATTTAGCCTTATCAATAATGACACTGAATCGCTAATACTAAGCGACAGGACTAACCACTAAGTTTGCTGAACAGTTAACTTTTTAATCTTTCGACGACATACGATATCTCAAGTCCGATATATGAGTAGTTATAAAAATGGCACTGCAAATCCGGTACACAAATTTAGCCATATGATTAAAATGAAAAATCAATATAAGTTGCATGCATTTGGTTTTAAATCAGAATTTAACGTTTAAGGCTGATATCAAATTTGGGCTCCACACTATCCATTGTAAGTATTACATCCATTGTAATATATCTAAGCAACAATCTTTGTGTGAGAAATAAGTTTGGCTCAAACAAAGCTATTTTCAATTAGTAGATGAGCGCATTTTTTAGTTCCACACTAGTCAGCAATTTTTTGCAGATACTTATGGCTTTAAGTAAACACGTACTTGGCTGAAATAAGGACAATCTTTATTGAAAGTGTAACTTAGCAACAGTTTGGAAGCCTATGCAATGTTAAATTGCAAAAACTCACTCTTCTGAACCAGAGATAAATGCATTCAGAGTACAAACAAGTTGGGCCTGCTTGCCAACTCCTCTATGCCAGTAAAAATTGTGTTAAATAGGCACAGTCGTTTTCAAAAATTGTCGTCCCTTGATAGAAATGAAATATTTCGCAGGGTATTGTTTATGGTTTTTATGTTTAACTTTTATGATTATTTTTTTTATTGAATTTCGGAATATGTCGGGGACGCTGCCGCAGCTCCAATTTTGTTATTGTTGTTTTTCACGGAGACTCCAAAAACTTCATTTTGCCAGACGTCGCCTGGTTTCGGAGTTATAGCTCTTTAAATTTGAAAAATTTCGGATCTATATCTCCTAAACTAAAAGAGTTACGTACATGTTGCGGGTATGGTTGGAAAGGTATTAAAATTATCTTTTATTTATGTAAGACAATATGTTATCGAAAAACTATTATTTTTCAAGAACGAAATTTTATATTTGTTTTCTAATTTTTTTTCATTTATTAATTTTTTAGTAAGTAAAATTTATTATTATCTGAATATTAAAGGACTTTACCTTTCTTATTATCTTACCTTTCTTTAGATATACTGGCTTAGGCGACTTTACACCGGTATATCTTGCAATGCGATATTGCCAACTATGTCAAATTCATACAAATGACCGCTGTTTATATTGTTTACAAGCTACCACAAGCATTTGCGTCTAAGTTTTTTAGAACAAAAGTTATTCGAAATGGAAGTCAAACGTAATAGCGTGAATGCGTTATATTTAACTGCAAAATCACAACCAGCTATTCTTCGTGAACTCAGGTATCTCAAAGTGAATAAAATGTTTGTGTATAGCACCATAAATCGTAATAATGATAGAGTCAGTGTTGCCAAACGCTATGGTGGTTGACGAAAAATCATATGGTGGTGGTAATCAAATGGCCAAAGAACTGCAAATATCCCAGTGAAGCATCCGACGCCTATTCCAAATGAGCTCTAGGTAAAGCCTTAAAAGTTCCAAAAGGAACATGATCTTACACCAAAGCAAAAAGAAGTTAGACTCGAAAGAGCAAAGGAGTTGTTACGCTTGCACGAACGTGGCGAATTTCCAACATTGTGTTCTCTGATGAGAAAAATGATCGTGTTTACTTAACTGAACGCACTTACAAAAGTTTGATCCTACGATCTCAAGTAACTGTGGTACCTAAATAAGTGCGTCGTGCGTTGCGTTTCTGTCAAAATGAAATTGGAACACAATGGAAGTGGCTGAAATAAGAAACGCACTGACGGAGACCACTTCGAATTTCCAATTTTGACATGCGCTACGAAGTGAAGTTGGCGACAGATATCAGAAAAATGTTCATGTGCGTGTGAATGTTTAAAAACTTTTTGGCGATATCAAAACTTATGGCGACGCAACGCAGTTATTTCGGTATAGCGCAGTGTAGTTTCTAAGGCGCAGTGCTAAACGCAACGCAAGACGCACTTATTTATGTACCACAGTAATTGTATGGGCAGCTGTGTCCGCCGATGGACGCTGTGCAATCGTTTTCATCGAGCCTGGTGTCAAAGTCAGTGCGACTTATTATCGGGAAAATGTTTTGGAAGCTGCTTTAAAACCGTGGGCACGCAAACATTTCAGTCGTACACCGTGGACATTTCAACACGACTCGGCACCCTCTCATAAAGCTTTTGTGTATCAAGAATGGTTATAAAACAATGTTCCACACTTCATTTCCTCTACACAATGGCTTTTGAATTCGCCAGATGCAAATCCGACGGACTATTCTAACTGGGCCATTTTGGAGAGCAAGATGAGGACTAAAAACATTGCCAGTATGGATGCGCTGAAGAAAGCCATTGTACGGGAATGGGCCAAAATACCGCAAGATCATTCGTGCAGCATGCAACTAATTTTCTAACCGTTTAAGGGCCATAGTCAAGGGAGGAGGTGGCCACATCGAGCTAAAGTGAATGGATTCTAAAATTTTTATTATTTTCACACATTTTTGTAATTTGAATCAATAAAGAGTAATTTCACCCAAAAAAAAAAAAATATGGTCGTTTGAGGTTCAATCGCCTAACCATGTATATATCATCAGGATCCGTTTTAGGAGAAAATGTGTTTTTAAAATCACTATCACTTACTCGTAAGTACTATTTTTGCGCGATCATAAAAGTGAAACATTTTTATTTATTTGAGCTGCATCAGCGTCCCCGACATGTTCCTGTATTTCTAATATAAATAATAAAAAATAAATAAATATATATTATAGGTAGGTAGGTAGCAATTTACAACATCGAGGCAATTTGATTATTTGTTGCCTGAGATTGAAAATATTCTCCTATTTTTGGCTCTGACCGTACACAGTGTGAAGATAAATGGCAACGGATTCTGGGCCTGTTAAACTCCAACGAACGAACCTTCCGTTAGAAACTTAAATAAATGGATAAGATAATTAATTAAACGTTGTAATTGTCAGATGTGCAGTTACATATGTTTAAAATTATAGATATGGAGAGATTTCAAACCACGCACCAAAAAGAAGTTGGGACAAGTTAGAATATTAAAGCTACATATGGTGGCTCAGCAGCACTAAAGAATCCAAATTTAAACATTTTAAATGTTCACTTAGCAATTGTTTAGATTTTCCGAATGCTTACACTGTTGCAACGTTCTAACAGAAAAAACAATTTTAATATATTTTACTGGAATTTCAACGTTTCATTTTTAGCATTTGAATGTCGACAATATCCACTCTCGCTTAGAATCTTTTCTTGTTTCCACTTTGGCTCGGTTGACGCACCCATCGACAGAACCAAAGTGGGCCAGTATGTAATATTTATATTGCGATATTAGAATTATTAATATCGGCAGAATTAAATCGTTCCCAATTTAATTCTTCTGCGTTTGCTTTCTTTGTTTTTATATTTTCGACCTAAGCTGATTTACAGTTAGGGAACTTGCTACTGGAATTTAACTTAGCTTCCACAATTATTTCCATGCAACGTGGTATGGGTGCTAGCTTTGCTAGCTCTCGAGTTTACTTTCGCTAGAGCTTTTACTGAAACTTACCAAAATACTGTGGTTGCATTAATGGCTTGAAATTGGCCTTGACTTTTACCACAGAATAAATAGTATACAGAAGACGCTTCCTTTCAGCTGTTCTGCCGTACCATAAGTTGGAATTAATAAAAAAGAAGTGCTTGGAATTGAACCAATACGAAAAGAATAATATGATTCTGGTCATGGATGAAATGCCGATTAGATGGGAATTGCGATACAATTCCAAACTAGATTTAGTGGATGTGTTTGAGGAAAATGGGGTGGAAAGGACAAACCTTATTGGTAAACAATTATGTGTTTTTATGATTAAAGCAATGTCTTCCAACTGAGCGCTTACATTTAATTATTTTGTTTCCAAAAATGATTTTCTGTCGGAACAGGAATTGAGAGATACTTTCGAAATACCCTATTTTGTGTATAATGACAGTAAAATTTTCTTTGAAAATGAAATACCGCCGCTGTTGATACGAAATGCCGGCAATATTTAATTTTTGTCTCTAGTAATTTTTTACTAGGGCACTACAATTAATCAGCAACTCCTGTTGATGCTGCACATAGCTATGCAATATAAAATATCAAACTCCCCTTAGTTCTTCCGCCGCACCTAAAGTCTGAGTCTAAATCGTGTCTCAGAGTTTATCAATTTATGTAAAAATATACAATCTTCTAACTTTTGGTAACAGAAAATTTTATAAAGTAATATTCCATTTCTATGTTGGGCTAAATGATCATATGTTCGATTGCAAATAATGGTTATTCTAATATAATATATCAGGATAGTCAGAAAACTAAAGTTGACCTTTAACGACAATTAGTATTTATGTTTTTAAAACATTGACTTTAAGGTTATTGTCACCTGTCCATAACTTAAAACCGGCTAAATCGTCATTTAAATGAAACACTAAATTCTATATTAAATTATTCTCCCCATATACGTGCACTTGGTTGTCATCTGCATAACCGTGCAGTGAGGAATACCTAGAAACCTTAAAAACACACCTCGCACCTCATCTCTACACATCAGTTCTCAACATGT
Source organism: Myopa testacea (assembly GCA_949629155.1). NCBI lineage: Eukaryota > Metazoa > Arthropoda > Insecta > Diptera > Conopidae > Myopa > Myopa testacea. The sequence continues at coordinate 2,223,357 of OX451348.1, read as the reverse complement.
ACAAGAATTTTTAGGCTACTACATAGCTTGTTTTTTCATGTTAACATACTTGAGCTTTAAATTTATTGCCAGGTATATTAAATATGTACATAGCGTGTAAAAATTACAGTGCAGGGAATCGAACATAAACCAAAATAATATATTTATGAAAAATGTATCTACAATACAAGTTTAAATTAATGCTTATTCGATCCAGTTCCGCGGGAAATAATATGACCCCTGGCGAACTTCATGCGGCTTGCGTGCAAGCTTTACCAACTTTAAACTTGCTTTAAAACATTAATTATACCAATCTAGATCATATGTAGTCTTAACTGAAAACATATTTTGATTTTCCGACAATTTCGATTTTCCCATAGTGACTTTAAACATACATATGTACTAGTGTCCCATAAAGCATTCTTCTGCGACTGTAGTAAGTATATTCAAATGCTTTTTCTGCATTTTTTACAGAAGTAAACAACATTTTTGATGTGGCTTTGCAGAATTTTAATAACGTAGTTTTTACAAATCCATTCTTAAAAATATTTTGCGATTTAATAATCTCTCAGATACTTGATGAACATTTCAGAGTTGTCCACTTTGTTTAACTTAACATTTCTTCATAATTTAGTACAATGCGTTTTATCTTGTACGTATATATTATAAAAATAAAAGTATACATTTTTATTATACTTCACTATTTCATATTACTTTCGAAGCGACCTATCATATGAGCTTACTTCCCGTGTAAATGTATATACAATCTTTTATTACATTTTAATATGATTTATTTCTCATTTTTAATACAAAAATTTATGCATATTTAAGTATTCACATAGTTCATAATATATCGATCTTATTCAAGCATCATGCTGTAAACAAAACTACAGAAATGTAAAAAATATGTTTGACTAATCAACACTAAGCCACCACAAGCAAATTTATATATCGGCGCAATTTGTTTTAATAATTTTAATTGTTCTGTGGGGATGTTCTATTTACGTAGGATTTTAACTTCAACCAATCAATCCAGCTTACAAAAGCTCTAGACTCCGTTACTCTATGATTACACTAAGGACCAATCAATTTCATTTAGGTACTGAATGTTTATGAACTTTTTAACTGCGAATTTTTAATTATATAAAACACAAATATGTAACTTTTCAATTATTCGTATCGAGCTAGTTATTTTCTTCGCTGGTTTCTCCACTAATCCAGTCCTTAAAAAAGGGTCCCAGTCCTTTGACAGCAACACCTAATATAAAAGAAACCGTTATAAAGCTTACTAAATTCTGCACATTTGTACATCACATACCCTTGCCAGCTGACTGATCCTTGGAGTCACGCCATTTTATAAATGATTCAGGCGTTATGACATCACTATCATATAGTTCACCAAACATTTCAGTCAATAATCCTAGCAAACAAAAAACTTTTATTAATAACAAAATTTGATAATTAACATTGTTAAAATTACCCCATGGATGTTCCAAACTATGCACCAGCAACTGCATTGCATATAGACATTCTAGTTCGCGGTCTGCATTTACGTCGATGTAACGCTGCAGCACCGGTATGCAAACTTTTTGAAAACATTCAGTATCCAACTTATAGCTACCATCTTTGAAGCGAATTGCGAAATTGGAAACCACAGTTGTTAAACTATTAATAAATTTTTTGTCCACATTGGCTATATTTCCCTGTAAATGAAAAATACCAGCACACGTTAGAAATATTAGTAACTTTTTAGAGATAGCCTAATCAGATTATACACTTTTCTTTACATCACAAAGTATTTTGCAATACTTTTGTAATTGCATTACTTTAACTTTTTTGCAAATTTCACGTATCGTTCGTAATAGTGTAAATTTACTATACAATAAAGCTGATTTAATCTCAGACCTTTCCCTAATATCACACACACCGATAATAATTTTAACCACAAGACATGTATAAAAGGTAGCACAAAATTGCGGTATAAAATAGCTGGGTATAATACACCAAAATTCTACACTTATATGCGCTTTGTAGGGTTTCGATAGAAGAGAACATTAAGGTACAACCCAACTATTATCTATTTCAATACCGTTCTGGTTATTGTTTGAGATTACTACAAAGAAATGGCCACCATTTTCAGTAGATCGGCGACGATCCACTGCATCTTCCTAGATATGTCGAGGACTTCAAGTATGACGAAGGTAGGATGCACATTTGACCAATTTTATTTGGGCTTACATTGTCATCCACATTATTGTTTATGGCATCCAAAATGGATGTATTCTTCAGACCTTAATTTTGCTTGCTTAAATCGAATACAACGGTGAAAGTCACTTTCAATTTTAGCGAACATATCGACAATAAATTGCTGCTATAAATGCCTGCATTTTAATATATTGTATGATTCTCTATATTGGTCCGAATCATAAAGCTGTGTGCATAGAAATTCATGGCGCTAACATTTTTATTCGATTCTTCACCTATTGTAGGATTTTTTTGTTTGATGTTTATATGGTACCTATCTTCACCATCCCAAAAAATTAAAGGATACTATCGTGCCACTATCTGCAATCACTTGTGTGGTGTTGTTGCTCGAATGTATCGCCACCAATACTATTCCTACTTCCTTCACTGTTGGAGCATTAAAACGCCGCGCATGTCCGCGAATAGACACTTTATCGTTACGATTTAAATTAAAGATAAAACGCGGTATTGTCTTGTAAGCAGCAACATAATTCCTTTGAGAAGGTTTATTTAAAATTGATTGAAAGGTAATTTGGACTTTTAATTGGACTTTCAAACTTATAACTTAACTTAATAAGTCAAACCTTTTACTGAAAAATTGTGCAGCACAATGAAATATCTAATACTGAAATGTCAAATGTTTGTAAATGTATAAATAGTCTGGTAAGACAACAAATGACACAAGACTACCTGTCGGAAGTGTTTGTGATTATACCAAACTATATTTAACTTTAATTTAATTTTTATATTAACTACATTTAAGTTTAATATTGTTGATATGAAAATTATATACAGGAATATTTTCCTAACAAACTGAAACATACTAGTTCAAAAGAAAACACGTGTCCCCGGGAAATTAGAAAATGTTGTTCCATCTCATTTCTTACGACCAACAAATTCGAGCTTCGCTGCCAAAATGCAAAGAATTCTCTACTACCTTTAATTCCGATTTTTTATATGAAATAAGAAAAAAGAACATTTCCTAGTGTTTTGTTTTTGGTTGTTTTTCTATTTCTTCAGAACAAAGAAGAGCTTCCCGCTTGAGAAAGAGATGTACGAAATTATCAACTTTCTGTCTTCTTGTTAAAAAAAGCGAAGATGTGTATCTGCCTCAATCCTTTCTGTTGTTGTTTTTACTATCAACTTTTCAATTCAAGATATATGTATATATTATATAAATGTATTGCACTATTTTAAAAACTGAAAATTAGTATTTAATAAGTATTAAATTTAACAAATATTTTTTGCTAGGCATCTTCAAACAATCTAAATCAAACTTAACAAGGGGTAACTGGAATGCGTTTTAAAACCAACCAGCGAATTCGGATAATTTACACCTTAACACTTCTGTCAACGGATAGGTCTGGCCAGACCTTTTCCAACTTTGAGAGCGAGTTGGAAAAAAACTGTTAGGGTTATCCTCATGAAACTTCATGACTTTGTCAACTAACTAATTATCTGCCTAAATTTTTAAGAATCATGAAGATATATTGAATAGAACGGGAGTTCTAACTATTTTTTCAACTTTATACCTTTCATCAACAGATAGGTCTGACCAGACCTACATATAACTTCAGGCGATATATGGCAATAAAACTTATTTTTTATTTAGGTAGCTATGATTTTAGGTTTTTCTTCCACATAAGAGTAGAAAATAAAATTAGGATCAGTGCAGATGACTGAGGTCAATATAAGAAAAACCCCTCATTATGCTTACTAGTAAAAAATAAAGGGATTTTAGATGGATATTTCCGATGGTAAAAAATGTATAAAAAACAATGTTGTTAAAGCAAATACTTTGTTACCTGTTTTACTAAAAAGGGTTACGTGATATTACGGAAATATTGTGGGCGAATATTTCCTACTATTGAATAGGGAGACTGCAGAAATCGGTATGTCTGTTACCTGTTCCAAAGGATTATGACATCTAACATCATTTTGCGAATGCATGAGCTTGTGTTGAAAATATAAAAGCAAAAGACGGTTCACTATATACATATATCATTCAACAAGTGATAATTGCATATAAAAGTCTTTAGATTGTGAACATTTTCAAAAATAATAGCAATAAATAACCATAGCATAAAAATGTCTCAGTCAAATTTGAAGCGGTATATTTTCAACTCTGTCATTACACCTGAAATTGTTGCAAAAAAACAAATGCAAAGCTAGAACGGAAACGGAAAAATTTTATAAGTAATATCCAAGAACTACTCGGCAGTGGACAGCGATTAGAGATAAGGAACTGTATGCATATTTTGGAGTACTGCTAGCTGCCATAAGTATGGTGGGCCTGCGACTCATCGAATGGTTATCCGAGCAAAGGAATTCTGTACACCGGAAAAGAACGAGAACAAGAACGGGAACATAATCAAGGATAAATACAAGAGGCAAACGCGGCGGTGGCTTCTATCCTTTTTCTACAATATGCTGGACATATCTGCACTGGCTGCATTCATCATATATAATATTTCACATCAGTCTGAATGCATACAAAAAGCTAATGCTCGCCGGATTTTTATGAAAGCTCTCGCAGAGGAGCTTGTGACTCCATATTTTGAAGATCGACTGAGAAATCCGCAAATAGTTGGAAACTTTCCAGTAAAAAATGCACTAGTCATTTTTCGGAATACCTCTCAGCGAAAAAATTGCATAACCAACAACTAGCACTGGCATTACAGTATCAAACAATAAAAAATCTTGCTCTATATGTAGGACGAATGATAAAAGACAGCATAAAACAAGATTTAGTTGTCATATTTGTAATGATCCTGTATGTTTACAACATAGCCAAGTTTTATATAAATGCCAAAAATTTTTAAATTAAAATGAAAGGTATTTAATAAACTGTGCCTTTTTCTAATTTCACAACAAATTTTATGTTTTTTCTTACTTTTATGGGTATATTGCCTTGCTTACATGCAAAGCATACTGTAGGTCTGGCCAGACCTATCTGTTGAAGGAAGGTGGAAAAAATATCTGTTGACAGAAGGGTTAAGAAGCTTTTTTGCTTCTTTCAGTATGCAACTATGAATTTCTATGTTTTGTGTATCAAATATATATTGAAAAACCTATCGGTTTTGCAAGAACAATACAATACTGTACTATTACTGTATTGTATTGTACATTAGTACTAAATCAAATTAAAAATTAATTACAATTAAATTTTAAAAAATTAAATTAAATTACAGTTTAGAAAAAAATTCGAATTAGGTAAAAAGTCAACTTTTATAAATATTAAATATTATTAAATTAATGGGGCATGGCCTTGGCTAAATATTCTGTGTACATTGTATTTTTAAATAAATTATGAAAACTAATTGTATATTCATGCAATATTCTCACAAATTGAAAAATACCATTGCCATAACCTGCTAGAGTAGTAGAAACAACGGATATGTTTTACTATTCTTCGATATTATTTCGCACGAAGAAGCGATCGTCATTGTTTGTATAGCAATCAGCTTTGGTGAACGTAGGGATTTATTTATTTATTTATTTATTTATTCATTACTTAAGCCTACGACAATAAGCCTTTCAGGCCAAAAATAAAATAGCAAAACTTAAACTAAAAAACATAAGAGAATAAAAAGAGGTTTATGCAATAAACAGAGAATGAAGAAAGTTTCTGAAATTATTCCTAGACATAGAAAAATCAATATTTAGAACATTATCAGAACATAGCTTATTTAATTCTAACATAGCTCTTGTTAAGGGCTCATGTTGACCATAATTGGTCCGTGAGAGCTTAGGATAAAACATATAGTTAACACGTGATTGTCGTGGAGGAACAAAAAACAAAAGTGTGGTTAGCAAAAGAGAGCAATCAATAGAACCAGATGCAATATCGAAAACAAGCATCAGGGATAACAATTTCCTTCTAGTTACAAGTGTTTTTAGGCCAAGAAGCAAACATCGAGAATTATAAGATGGAAGCTCACTGAAATTGATCAGTCGGAGTGTAAACTTGGAAAACTTTTTTTGTATTCTTTCAAGACGAGCATTATGTAGTTCGTAATAAGGATTCCAGATTATTGCAGCATATTCAACTAGAGATCTAACGTGGGAAATATATAATGATTTCAAGGTTAATGGATCTTGAAACTCTAAGCTGTTCCTACGTATAAACGCAAGACGGAAGTAGGCTTTAGGGATTATATAGGAAAGGTGTTGAATAAATGTGAACTTGGAGTCAAACAAAACTCCAAGGTCCAGGACTTCAGAGACTTTCATTAATGGTATGCTACCTAGCGAGAGGGCAGTTAATATAGGATTCAAGGATTTAGAGTAAGTAATGTGAAAGCACTTCGAGGTATTAAGAGGCATACGATTTAAAACACTCCAGACCTGAACTCTATCTAGATCAGATTGGAGCTTTAAACAATCAGATGCATTCTTAACACTCAGAAATATCTTCAAGTCATCGGCATAACTGAGATGCGAGGAATACAAGAAGCAGCTGGACATGTCATTGATGAATAAAATAAAGAGTAGGGGACCTAAAACGCTGCCTTGTGGGACCCCAGAGGATGCATGATAGGGACTAGAATTAAATCCGTTCACGGAAACACGACATTGCCTATTTGTTAAGTAGGATTTAATCCAACTTAAGAAGCTCGAATGGAAGCCCATTTTAGAGAGATTAGCAACAAGAGAACTATGACACACTTTGTCAAACGCCTTACTAAAATCAGCATAGACGCATTCAACCTGTAATCTAGTCTCAAAGGCTGATATACAATAATTAGAGAAAGTCACAAGATTAGTAACAGTTGATCTACCAGAAACAAAACCATGCTGATTAGGATAGATTATTCTTTTCACCAGAAAAAATAACTTAGATTTAACTATAGTTTCAAATACCTTGGAGATATTAGATAGTTTGGAAATAGGTCTATAGTTGGAAATATCATTCTTGCTCCCACCCTTGAAAATGGGGGTAATAGTTGAAACTTTCCATTGATCAATAAAGCTGCCATCCATAAGAGATTTATTAAAAATTAGACAAAGAGGTTTACATAACGCATCTGCACAATTCTTCAACAGAAAAGGAGACAAACCATCCAGATCAGATTTATATGAATTCTTACATGTAAGCAAAGCATTTACAACATCTAACTCAGATACAATCAAAGAACCGATGTTTAATATTGAATCAATTTTATGTAAAACTGAAACGTCATACCAAGGGCTACTAATCTCAAAATTAGATTGAAAAGATTCCTTGAAGAGGTCAACTGTGCATGATATAGAGCTAGACACTACATCCTTTAAGAACATGTTGGAGGGAATGAAAGAGCCCGATTTCTTAGATTGAATGAACTTCCAAAAACACTTAGGGTTAGATATAATAGAACTCTCATAATTAATAATATGCTGTTTATATAGGAATTTATTTAAAAACGTAAACTCCCTCGAATAGAATAAATATTTAGCTTCAAATTCCGAGGTACCGAAGCACTTAAACAAAATCCAGAATTTGTTACGCAGATTTTTCAATTTTTTTAATCCCTTGGTATACCACGGTAACTTGTAAATTCTAGGGGGTAGAGATGGGATTTCGCGTTTACAGGTATCCAGAACAGTATCCTTAAAAATGGTGTAACACTGTATTAGATCTTTATTAGAAAATAAATCATGCCAACCAACATTTAAAAGGCACTGATTCAAATATTCAAAGTTAACTTTACTAAAGTTAAGCTTAAGACAGTTATTGATAGGAGAGTTTGGGACAAAAACGTAGAAGCCGATTTTTAAGGCAAGTGGTATATGATGAATGCTATCGGCACACAATGGAAACATACACTCTTCAATAGAAAAATTAACGTTATCCGACAAAAATATTAAATCCAAGATTCTATTGATTTTATTTTTAAAGTAGTTCACTTGAGATAGACCAAGACTTAGCAGATTATCAATCAGGTTAATTTCACAAGCATGATTAACATTATAGGCAAACAACCCCACGCTATCAGGCAATTGTGACCATAAAATTTTACTTAAGTTGCAATCACCTAAAACACAGAGGTTACAATTAAATCCGATAGAAGAAACTAAATTAATGATATTGTCAACATGAGCCAAATATAAATTATCATCACTATAATATGATATGGGCGGAATATAAGAAACCATAAAATACATATTTTCTGTTGCACCAGCAACAGAAACCGCCAGCTGATCCAGAAGCGTGTCATTGTTGTGAAGAGGGAACAGTGATGATTGAAATATCCGCTTAACTGCTAACAAAACACCACCACCTCTTTTAAAGCCAGTTTTTAAGGAATCACGGTCTTTTCGGTAAACATGGTACAAATCAGCGTCAAAGAATTCCGCATCGTAGAAGTCAGAGTTGAGCCAGGTCTCAACAATAACAATGACATCATAATCGGCGTGAGAGCTACCAGCCAGTAGTTCACCTGATTTAGTTCTGATTCCAGACATGTTTTGGTAATAAATCCGAAGCGATTGAGCTGGACTAAAAGGCAACAAATTGCGGCCCACCGTTACTTGGTGCGCTGCGGTGCTGTTGCATTTGGAAAAAAACGAAACGGCTTCAGCTGGATTCCAGATTGCCAGATAGATGGATCCAGTAGACTATCATAAAATGCTGGATCAACACCCACTTTGAAGCTGATTTTTTTTAAACTTTCAGCAACCAAGCCCTTTTTAATTAGACTAAAGCACTCTAAGTGGCATTTATTTATTTTTGCATGCTTCTCAATATAAGAAATCAAATTATCAAATGTAACAGAAGGCTTAAAGTAAGAGATATGAACCCATTTCTTACGTTCAACAACCTCTAAATCTGCAATATCATTCAGACCCACAATAGGACCAACACGCGAATTAGTAGTTTTAGGCGTGAATTTCGTTTTTTTAGGTTTTTTCATCAGCGTGACAAAGTTAGAATGAAGTGGTGCCGCTGTAGCTTTAAAACCCACGTCATGAATTTCTGCATTATGCTGATCATCAACAATACCAATAACAACAGAAGAATCCACGTTGGAAGGAATATCAGCATCAGGAACCGTACAGTTAAGAGTATTCTGAACAACTGATTCAGCACTGGAAGACAACGAAACCGGTTCCGCAGAGAGCCGCTCCGAAGCCTGAGCCAAGTCCGAATAAAGGAAAGAGCGCGAAGAATTAATCCACTGCTGGGGAGCCGCAGCAGCTGCGAATGAAGCAGGGAGAGACAGATTACTGCTACTCTCACTATCTGCGTTTATATTAAGACTTTTAGAGAAATCAGCAAACATGCCATTTAATATTCTAAATTCACTCAAAATAATTGAAAATTGAGCAATTAAGTTCGAAGATATTAAAAGGCATTTATCACAATTAAAAACAATGTTTTTAGAATATTTGCACAGATTAAAAGATGCATTGCTAATGTCACAACAATTTGGATGAAATAAGTTGTCGCAAAGGTTACAACGAACCACACTAGCATTAGAAATTCTAATTAAGCACTTAGCGCAAAAGAAATTCGACATGACACAATGAGAGTTAAATGAAGACTCGAGATCGCTTTCAACGTGCTAATATTTGGTAATAGAAAATTCATCATATGTCTCATGAAATATCTTTGACTATGTATACACTTTGATAATCAATATAAGTGCAAGAAACATTAATACAACAATCATAATTTACACGATTAATTTATATCATGATGGTGTTGAAAAAGCAGATACTACCTCATTGAACAAATAATAATGAATTCTAATTTAATTATTATACATACGTTTATGTAATCTATAATGGCATTAGGATCGGCACCTTCCACAAGTAAATGTTCTACGCGCTCTTCAACTAAATGCTTAGCTTTATTTTCCTTGACCACAATTTCTGGCGATGCAGCTTCATTTTCAATATATTCAAATTTCTATTTAAGTTAAATTTGAATTACTCTTAAATTTTTTTTTGGAAATATTGGTGACTTACATTGCATTGAATAAAATTGCGTACTTCACATTCAGGCATGAAATCTGTCCACGTCATATTAAATTTTTTCCACATATTTCTCGTAAAGTTTGGACCAATTTCTCGAGTACAACATACCAATAAACTTCTCAGGAATTTTTGACCTAGTTTGGGCGATCCATTCTCCTTTAACTGTTGTGTCCACAAATCTCTTATGGTCAAAATTTGCTTCTGGATTAATGGTCCTGAAAGATTTTCAAATGATTTTATTAAAATATAATAACATATAGCAAACTATTTATATATTATAAATTACCAATAAATTCAAAAACATATGACCATAAATCAGGAACATCATAGATCAAATCGGTGGACACTTCGCAAAACCGTTCATAAGCTAATCGAAAATGTTCTACCGCAATAAATTTATATTTAATCATATAAATAACAATATTAGCCATGTAGCGCCTGTACAATTGGTTGACATTTACCAAATGTAGATAGTCGGTAAGTATATAATACAGAAAACCACAACGTTGATTATCTGCCAATCGGTTAATGATGGGAACGATTGCAGAAGTTATGGTTTTGGAGTTCGCAGTTGTTTCGACCATTTCAAAAGCTATCGACTTCACTAACTGTTGTTCAGTAGGGTTTACTTCATCAAATACTGCTGGTGGAGGTACAGTTGGGAATTGTGAATTATTTGTAAACTCGCTCCCACCACACTGCTGCGATTGCGAAATTGGGTGCGATTGTTCGCCACGATGGTGCGGATGTAAAGCATTTGCTGAAGATGAAGAAACAGCGGCAGACTGCAAAAAAGTTGACGTTAATTTTAATTAGACAATACAATAAATAAATGTTATACCTTTCCTGGATTTCTCGGTGTCATGAGCTGGGTGTAGTTCTTACTATGACTAGCAGACTTTTGTATTGTTGAGGCATTCATCATGGCCCTGCCACCTTGATGCATTCTTGAAGTAGAACTTTCTCGCGACCCTTGCGAAGAGCCTGTGCGCGAATGAATACCTTTATTGTAAAAAGTAGTCAAGGGAAGTCAGAGGAAAATTAAATTTTAACTAATAAAATCTATGTTCACCTCTGTCATTATTATAACGATCACGTTCTACAGAACCTTTATTACGTAGTCCACCACGGGCCCGTTCACTACTACTTTTATTAGAGTCAACAAGCGTAGAAAGCACTGCAAATGAATTCGAAGGTGCGGTTGTTGGTGCAGATTGACGTTGCCATATGAACTGGGAAACCCCACCCATTTTTTTCGAACCCATATCAAGGCTCTGTGTAAGGTTCTTTTAACAAATAAGTACTTGATCACTACTCTCTAATTGTCACAATATTTTAAATACTCACCAATCCTTCTAGTTTATTACTATCAACAGCTAACGAACGACCCTTGCTGGTTTGTACTTGCCAAGCGTTATCGTCATTGCTTCCCCCAAAATTACTAATGCCACTGTTATTTCCACCACTGTTACCACCAGCAACACCGCCAGCATTACCTTGTTGTTGACGGCGCAAATTGCCAGTGTCAGATCTTTGGCTATGATTACTACCATATCCAACACTGGAGCGGGAATCATAACGATTACTTAAACGATCGTCCCGCTTGGAGGAACTTGAGTTTGCACTGCCCGAACTAGCTCCGCCACCTGAGCCAGGTAACATTCCACCATAATTGAGGTATTGTGAAGACAACTGCTCACTTTTTGCTTCTTTCTCAATTTGATCCATGGTCTTAGGTGCTTCATTGCGCGAGGACTGCCATTTATTCTTACGAAGATCGATAACATCTTGTAACATAAAGCGCACACGGGAACTAACTTTAACGCTATCGGTTTTCGACGCAATGGTCTGCATCCGTGCCATTACTCGATCTAACGTAAAGTAAGTTACTACTTCAGATACTGGTTTATTTTTCGGAGTTGCTATTGGCGTTTGCTCAAATTTGGCACCTACTGTTGTAAGCAACTTGCAAAGACATTCTAACATATCTTCTGTTTTTGGTTCCAATAGTACTTCAATACAATGATTTATAATCTTGCCGGTCAACAAGGATATCTTAAAGAGTTCACCAATAAAACGCACTGTACCACCAGATCGTCTCCGAATTTTACGTTCCTCTTCTTCGAGTTGAGCCTGCAATTCGATCTTTTCAGTTGGGTCAGTACAATTTTTTATTTTATCTAGTATTGGTTGTAGTTTTGCTTCCTTAGCCGCACAATTCGAAACATTTTGCGTAAATTCCCGTTCAGTTTTGTCCAGCAACGCATTTCGGAAGTGTGCTAAATTGGACATTGTTTCTTTTTCCAGACCTTTATCTTTCACTTCGCTAATTAAACGCTCACACAAACGTGCATACGAAACTGAAAAATTAGGCTCATCGATGGCTTTTTCGAACACCAATACCATAACGTCTTCCATTTTATCATTTGTATTAATTTTTAACTTCAGTATTTCTTCAACAAGTGTATCAAATTTTTCTGGAGTTAATTTATTTAAAATACCCCGAACGCATCGTATGAGCTCTTCCTTTTCACGTTGTACCTGTTTGGCAGGGTCCAACTGACCTTCCTTGCCGCCCACCAAAGCACGAGGTCGCCAGGCATTGTCAGTCTCATTCAATTTTACATCTTGATTAAGCGATAAATTAACATGAATCATGCCTAAAATTATAAAAATATAAGATACATATTTTAGTACTAATCTAATAGTTTTATTTTTTATTTATTATTTACTGAAGACTAGGACTGAATACAAGACTGAAAGACTACTAAACCTAAACCTGTTCACAGTGTTTGTGAAAGCGTTAACTTTAATGTTTTATTTAGTAATGGACAAACAAAACTTCCAAAGTTGCCTGTAGGTGAAACGAAGAGTCATAAACGTTCGCTCATAGTTTTGGATGAAATTATTCGTATATATTAATGATATGAGGTCTTTTCTAAATTTCTCTAAATGTTTATGATTCAGCTAAATTACTTCTTTTAAAGCTATCTTTTAATCAGATTGTCAGAACAGAGCTAAATCAGGGGCTAGAATAGTCTTAGAAGTACCCGACCTTTAAGTAGGTGGTTGTTGTTTGAAGAATTACTATAGTCGAAAACATTTCTATAAAGCTTAAATATAAAAACGTTACGTTTTTTAGAATGTTTGACAGCCATCAAAAGTGAACGCTTGTATATTAATATTTCAAACGACTGTCGTGTACTTTTGGGTCTATCCTCGTCTGTATACATATATTTGAGTGGATTATGCTATTTACCTTTAGTACTGCTCCGTGAATTTACGCCTGACATTGAAGCTTGCTTGCTAATGTAGTTATTGCTATCAGATCCACCACCACGATTGCCACCAATAGAACCAACCATTGATTGTACGCGCTTACTGTTATTACCACGCGCAAAAGAAGGCATGAGATTAGGTTGCGGGAGTATAGACACATTTTTAACTTCAGGTTGTATACGCGATGCTTTTGCTTCACGTAGTTGTAGTAACTGTTCGCGGTTATATCGTTTTTTGCCGGTCGGATTTTGTGGCGACCATTGTCCTTCGTTATAATTTATAAGAGGTGGTGCAATAGAAACGATTGTCGGAGCAGAAGCTGGTTTAAGTGTTGGAGTATTTTTGGTTGCCTGCGGCAATACTTCCATCTTGTTTTCCACTGATGGTGCGGATACCAATGAATTGTTCATATCACCCGATTCAACCAGAGTCTGAGATGGCGACAGAATGTTTTCAACATTATTCTTTTCAATCACATTTTCTGCTTCAACAGAGGAACGATCTGTTTCATCACATATGAGGCTGTCTGCAACCGGAACTGATATATTTTTTAATTTTTTAATATCTGGAAGGGCTTCATTCGCAGAGTTTACATTTTCGTCATTGTTCAAAGTGCCTCTCTCTATACGATTCTTATTTCTGTCGCATTCATTGGACGCTGCGACGACAATATCACCAATGTATACATTGGTCGTTTCCAATTTCGTTTTACATTTTTCAACTACCTTTATTATTTCTACAGAGCTTTCAATTTTTTCCACAGTAAAGTCAGGTTCTTCGTATTCTTCTTTTTCCACAACCGACTGATTCGAAATTTTATCGCTATCGGGACTGTTGCCCAGACTTGATATGCTGTTGTTACAATAGTCAGTTTGTTGCTCGCTATGCACAGCAGAAGAAATATTTGCAGTTGCTCGATTATCGACTGTATGATTATTGTTTGGGAATCTGCTATCTTTGGGTATCGGTTTTTTTTTAGCTTTGTTTACATTTCCTCTTGTAGCCGAATCTTGAGTTTCTACTTGTGTGTTTTTAATGCTTGAGTGTGGATATTGATTGGATTGGTTTTGACTTTCTAGTGGCACTTGGGTTAATTGCGGAAGTTGTTGAATATTACTTAGTTGCGTGGAAGTTTCAATATCTTTCTTAGTATGTTGAGGCTGGGGCACATGTTTACTTGATTCCTCCGCAGAAGTTGCTAAAGTTTCATCAATAAAAATGTATTAAAAATGTGTAAAAAAATTTAAATTTGGAAAAATATTTGCGAAGTGAACTATATTTTAATAAAATATGTACAAAAGTAAATTTAAATATATTTCTCTAATCAAAATTATCAGTTCTGAAGACAAGAGAATTTGATTTTCATATTTAAGAGTTCTTAAAACCTAAAACTAAAGTCATTACCATTAGAAGAAACACGTTTGTTTATTAGCGTATGGTATGCTTTAAATGTTTTCCAACCATAATTTAATTTGGCTTAATACAAATTTATAATTCAACCATCTTCATTACTTTATTATACCTGTTCAACATTTAACACCCTTTTAACCAATGATCATTTAGTGTCCATTTTGGGATTATTAAAAACGTTTCTGGGGGTGTTAAGACACACCAGAAGGTAAAACGCGTTTCTGAGGCTAAGTCACCAGGAAGTGAAAACTAGTCCATGTACAGCGTGGTAAGTGTTGTCGTTGTGGCTGTTTAATAAAAGCTTAAAACTTTAGCTTTAAGCTTTAGTGACAGAAACACTTAGCGCTTGCTGGAATTGTGCATGCCTCAACAGCCCTCGTAGCCTGCTAGAATTTGGACGAATGGGTCGGAGATGCGGTAAAAGCAATGCTCTTAACTGGCGCAATGAAGAGGAAGGATATTGATTGGGCAAAGAAATAAAAGAGATGGACACAAGATGACTGGAGGCAGGTATTACTTTCAGACGAAACATGTTTGGATTCAGGGCATGCCGTCACCAATTTTTCATCACGATTTGGCTCCTTGCCATATAGCAAAAATTGTGAAACCGTTCTTCACAAACAACAATATAACGCTTTTGGATTGGCCTGGTAATTCACCTGATGCCAATCCTATAGGGAACTTATGGTATATCTGTATGATGCCGCTCAAAAACATGGATAGCATTTCCATATACTGTATATGGATTATATCCAACGAAAAAATCAAAGGCAAGAAAATATAGCGGCATATGAAAATATTTCTTTAGCTTAAAGGGAACCAAGGGTTTTTCAGGAATCCAAAGAAATGTTGAATTAAACAACAGAAAAATTCGAAGACGTACAAGTGATAAACTTATTAAACGAACAGAAACTATAGTTGCAACCAATCAATCAATTTAGAAGAACAGATTAGCAGTTAATAAAAGCGTACCCAACAAGAGATCTTAGAGAAAAAATTGTTTACAAAAATAGAAAGTATGAAAGAACTCTGAGCAATCAAAATCAAATTAAGTAGCGAAGCAAATTCTAATACAAGTAAAGGGTTTTCCAATAAGAGGTGTAATTTTGAATAGCCCGCAATTTCGGTAGCTGTCACTTTTGAAGCTGTTATTTTTGACATTTGACAAGTAGAAACTACGCCATTACCAAAAATGGAACGATACACGCTGCAACAACGCATTGAAATTATTAAAATTCACTACAAAAATGGTGAACATTTTGCATTTACAGTTCGGAAAGCTAAAGCATTTTTGGGTCGTCGTGAAGTACCTTGTCGGACCGCAATACAGAAATTGGTCGAAAAATTCAATCTGTTGGGACAAGTTAGTGATGTGAAGAATAAAACCCGTGCACGTCGCTCAAGAACAACTGAGAATATTTCTGCTGTAGCCCAAAGTGTTGAGGATAACTCAGGTTTTTCCATTCCTCGTCGTTCTTTGGAATTGGGCATTCCACAAACGTCATTACACCGTATTTTGCATAAAGACTTGGGTCTTAAGGCTTATAAAGTTCAGTTAAAACAAGAACTCAAGGCGGCCGATCATCAACAACGTCGTGTCTTTGCTGATTGGGTCCTTGAAATGCATGAAAATGATCCGGAATTCCATCGAAAAATCATCTTGACTGATGAGGCCCATTTCCACCTCTATGGCTACGTCAACAAACAAAATTGTCCCATCTTTGTCCCATCCTCAACGTGTGACTGTTTGGTGCGGTTTATGGTCCGGCGGGGTCATTGGACCTTACTTTTTCGAAAATGAGGTTGGATCAACAGTTACGGTGAATGGATTGCGCTATCGAGAGATGATTAATGATTTTTTATGGCCGGAGTTAGATGGTATTGATCTGGACAACGCTTACTTTCAACAAGACGGCGCTACGTGCCACACAAGCAACGAAATCATTGATCTTTTACGGGAAAAGTTTCCTGACCGTGTTATCTCTCGAAGAGGTGATCACAATTGGCCACCGAGATCTTGTGATTTAACACTTTGCGACTTCTTCCTTTGGGGCCACGTGAAAGATAAGGTCTACGCCAACAGCCCAGCGTCGATTCAAGACCTCAAAGATAGAATTCGTGAGGCTATCGAGGACATAGGACACTTTGCGATTTGGTTATGGAAAATTTCCTGAAAAGGATATGGTCCTGTAAGCGTGGTCGTGGTGGCCATTTGGCTGATGTTGTTTTTCATTATTAACGGCATACCTTCCTCTTTATTACGAAATAAACATGCGATAATTTATCTCAAAAAATGGCATTTTTCTTTGAATTACAAAATTACACCTCTTATTGGAAACCCCTGTAAAATTGAAGATGAATTCGAAAATATATTTCAGCAATTTTTGCAAAATTAAAAACGATAGGAAGAAATATCCAGGAACCTCCAGTTCACAAGCAAAAATCCGACACGGAAAGGCTGGAAGAGATCGAAATTCAAAATTAATGAAGATCGTTTAACACATTTCTGCCCGATCCAATTTTTTTATTTCAAAACTGCAAATCCTTAACAAGATATGCTGCTAGAAGCCTATTTTTATAGTATTTTTGTTACTCAGACTAATTTTTGGATTTTGTGGGAGGTGATTGATTTTCTGACCATTGGGCAGAAGCGGTATAAAGTCATAAGAACAAAATTAGAGAAATTAGAAATTAAAAACTGTAAATATATTTAATAATAATTATTTTTTGAATATACCCTCATACATGAGGGCATCATATTTGCCCTCAGACACGAAGGGGATCAGATTCGATCCTCGGCCAACGCCAGAAAATTTATTTTAAAATTTAATTTACATTTTTTTTTTAAACATGACAGACGGTCGGACTAGCAGATGGACAGACGTATTTATGGGAACGACTCACGGATGGACGGAAAAATATTTTTATCTCTGGGAGTGAACATCGGTCGAAATTATATAATATTTTAACATGTATTTTCATATAGCGAATGTGGCTCAACGATATAGTGTTCCCTTTGCATGCAAAGGGCCCGAGTTCGATCCGTAGCAGATTTGAGTTTTTTTTACTAAAAAGGAATTTATAGAAGAATTTTAATGAAAAAAATATTGCAGCATTTTTTACATGGAAGATTTTTGAGGACTAAAAAATAGGAAATAAAATAATATATATTAAAAAACTTTTAAAATAAATAACGTTTATAAATAAAATGCACTAGAAGCATAAAATAATTTTTTCTTTCTCAGCGATTTTATATTGTTCAATACATTTTTATACCCTACACCTTAAGGTTAAGGGTATATTCACTTTGTCACGAAATGTGTAACGCATAGAAATAGAGACGATAGGTATAGGTCGATTTAGCCATGTCCGTCCGTCTATCTGTCTGTCTGTTGAAATCACGATCACAGGAGAACCGATGAAGATATCGTGATGAAATTTTGCATAAACATTGTTTCTTGTGGTGTGCAGGTTGGTATTGAAAATGGGAAAAATCGGTCCACGACCACGCCTATTTTTTATTGAAAATGTGATACCAGCGTTCGTTTTTGAGCTATTACAACAAAATTTCATTCTTGGGTACAGAGTAGCATTATCCGTTAATATGTCAAATATGGGCGTGATCCGCCCACTTTTAGGTTACACAGGCAAAAGAGGGTTATATTGTTAAATATATAAACTTCCTGAATAAACCTTTAGATAACAACTTGTTTTACAAAAAAACATTATTACATCAAAACTGGGTGCGGTCCGCCCACTTTTATACTACATATACAGTATAGCTCATGAAAACAAGTTTATTACCACGGAAATAAAGTTTAAATGAACACAATTATAGAACAACTAAGCTAGTTATTTTGTTTTGAAAAAGGTAATGACCACGCCTACTATTTACACAGACGCGTAGCTAGGTCTCATGGAGCCCGGGACGGTTAATCAACTTGTAGCCCCAAAAATGCTTAGAATTCAATAAGCCCCTACTTGATTTCCACAACTGTCGCCCCCGACATTGTGCCGCCCAGAGTGGACCGCCGCCCCCGCCCCACCCTAGCTTCGGCACTTTTTTCAAAACTTTTAGGTGTAGGGTATCTAAGATTCGGCCAATCCGAATATAGCTTTCTTACTGGTTTATATTGTTTTACATTGTCTAACTCTAACTCATACCCAAACTTTTATTAATACATTTGAAAAGATATAAATTCATAGCTGTAAATATAGCATTGCTGAGAAAGAAAAGATTATTTTATGCTTTTAGTGCATTTTATTGATAAAAGTTATTTATTTTGGTGCTGAATACATTAAATTGTTGTTTTGTTGATTTTATTGTTGTTAAAAAGATGTAAAATTCGCTTAATGCTTTTGAATTTTTCTCGGGACATCGCTTGCTATACAATACAAGAAAATCCTAATAGAAAACAGTATCTCACAATGATAAAATTCCTCCATTTGAAAGGGAAAAGGTTCGCAAAATAAAAGATGAGTTAGGCACTGTGGGCGGTGAAGCCTCCTCTTCATTTACAACGGTAAAATATTGACTGACCGAGTACAAACGTGGTCGTACCAGCTATTTAGATGAGGAACTTTCCGGGGGCCCGAAAACCGCTACAACTGAAGAAATTATTGAATTAGTGCATCAACCTGTGATGGAAGATCATCGATTGACTGTTACAAATATTGCTGAGGCTTTTGGGATATGATTTGAACAGGTGTACAAGATTTTACATCAAGATTTTGATATGAGCAAATTATCCGTGTGCTGGGTGCTGCACTTGTGGATGATCGACCATAAGCGCGAACATGTCGCGGACACAGGTCGAGTGTCTGTACCAAAAAAATCCAACGGAGTTTTTGCGGCGATTGATAACCGTCGATGAAACGTGAGTGGTAAAGCCAGGTACGTGGTTCTTTGGTGTGCACCTTGTGTGCAGGAAAAGTGATGGCGACAGTTTTTTGAAATAGCCGTGGAATAATTCTTATCGATTACCTGGCAAGGTACAACAATGTACGGATAATACTATGCTACATTGCTGGATAAATTCACACAATTAAGGAAAAGTTTGCTGCTGAAGCGAATTTCGTTTAAATCACAGGTCCATTGAAACGAGTATTTTCTAGTATAATAATTCAAGATTTCCGTCTTTCCAGTCACAGTTTTCTGTTCAATCTAATAGGTTCTGTAACAGTTTGCTACTGGAATAGTAATTCTATATAAATGATTTTTCGTAAAACTGTATGGACATTTTTTTGCGTACTCGTTTCAGAGCTAGAAACTTGTCACGAGTCACAGGTTATTGTAACTCAATCTAAAATTAGTAAGGATGTTGTCTACGACCTGGCCGTAGCCGAAATACACCTTATTGAAATATTTATTACCTGGACATTTATTCATATGGTCAGAAAGTTGCTTTTAAGGTCTATACTGTGTAAATACTGCATAAGTGGGCGAACCATGCCCACTTTTGGAAGAACAGAAGAAAAAATTGCTATGTAAAGTATTTAGAAATTTTTTTTGCACAAGCGCTATTGTATAAGTCGGCGCAGATCTCATCAATCTCATCAGGGTTAGGCGATTGAACTTTTACCTATTCAAACGACCATATTTTTTTGGGTAAAATTATTTTTTATTGATTCAAATTACCAAAATGTGTGGAAATAATAAAAATTTTAGAATCCATCCACATTAGCTCGATGTTGCCAACTCTTGTCTTGACTGTGGCCTTCAAACGGATAAAAAATGAGTTGCATGCTGCACGAATATGATCCTGCGGTATTTTTTCCCGTACAATGGCTTTCTTCAGCGCATCCATACTGACAATGTTTTTAGTCCCCACTTTGCTTTCCAAAATGGCCCAGATGGAATAGATTTGCATCTGGCAAATTCAAAAGCCATTGTCTGGACGAAATGAAGTGTGGAAATGTTTGCGGCGGTCACAGCTGCCCATACCATTACTTGAGATGGAAAATTACTTCGGGTTGACGTTCGTAGGCTCAAATTTTTCAAAGATAAGTAAACACGATCATTTTGAGAGTTTATGAACTGCTTAGTAGGGAAATTTTTCTCATCAGAGAACACAATGTTTGGAAATTCGCCACGTTCGTGCGTAACAACTCCTTTGCTCTTTCAAGTCTAACTTTTGTTGGTTTAGTGTAAAATCGTGTGCCTTTTGGAACTTGTAAGGCTTTACCTTGAGCTCATTTTGGAATATGCGTCGGATGCTTCGCTGAGATATTTTCAGTGATTTGGCCGTTTGATTACTACTACGGCGCGGATTTCGTTCAAGTCGTGCCTTCACATTCCGAACCATTTCTGGTGGTTTTGCTGTTTTCCTCGTCCACTACCATAGCGTTTGACAATGCTGCCTGTATCATTATAACGATTTCTGGTGCGATACACAAACATTTTATTCGCTTTGAGATGCCTGAGCTCATGAACAATAGTTGGTTATGATTTTCCACTCAAACATAACGCAATCACGCTATTACGTTTGAATTCCATTTCAAATAACTTTTGTTTTATAAAACTTAGACGCAAATGCTTGTGGTAGCTTGTAAACAATATGTATGTCATTGGTATGACTTTGACATAGGTGGCAATATCGCATTGCCAGATATACCGGTGTGAAGATGGTAACACTTCAATCGCCTAACCCTGTACTTTCAATGATATTTATCTCGTAAATTATTTTTCGTTTGTTACAATAAACCAACGACTTAACGTACCCCTAAAGAGAAAAATCGAAGCGCGTTAAATCGTATGATCTTGGCATTGACTTCACATCGCCTCTTCTGAATATTACGCGTTATGGAAACCTTTCTTGCAGCAACTCCAGTTTAACGCTTAATGTGTAAGACGTTGCGCCGTCTTGTTGGAACCACATGCCGTCCAGTTCCATGGTATCCAAATTAGGCCACAAGAAGTCACTTATCATGGCACGATATCGTTTCGAGATGAGGAAGAGACGGTAACGCATCTGTTTTGCAGCTGTCCAGCTCTGGCCCAAAGAAGGCAAACCCACATGGGAGCCTATTTCTATAATAACCTCTGCGAGATGATACCCCTCAAGATAGGGGTTCTGAGTCGCTATATAAATAGCTCGGATAATAGCTTAAAGGATAGAAATAGTTTCACGTGATCGGCAAACATCAATACATTTCCATGTTTAACAACAGTTGGGAAATCATTCACAAATATTAAGAATAAGAGCGGTCTTAAGTGACTGCCTTGTGGAACTCCAGATGTTACCAGAAATTCACTAGATTTGCTACCTTTAAATAACACCATCTGTCTGCGGTTAGTAAGATAAGATCCAGTTTATTAGATTGTTAGAAAATTGGAATAAATTTAGCTTCGAATAAATGAGTAGCCTATGATTTACAATATCAAAAGCTGAGAAAGCACCGCAGGTGGCAAGCACGCCTTCGTCGGGTATTTCATTCCATATTTTCTGCAAATTGTTCCATTGATTGAATTGTTCCATCTTCAGTTGTTTTATATTGTTCATTTTGTCCAACATGAAGCCCCATATAATAATCCAGTGGATTCAGATCCGAGGATGATGGCGGCCATTCATCCGACGAAATAAAACACGGGAGCTCGTTTTTACACCAGCTCTGAACAAACAAGCCTTATGAGCAGGAGCGGAATCTTGCGGGAAACAAAATGGTTCATTTCCAAATAACTTTGTGGCGTGTGGCAGCATATAATTATTTAAAACCTCTTCCAAATAGTAAGTAGCGTTTATTTTAACGCCCTTTTCAATAAAAAGGAGAGGGAGCTTGCCTTTTTCTGAAATCGCCCCCCATTCGATAACGGATGGTGCGTTTTGATACCGTTCAACTCCTTTTTTATATGAGGGGATATCAGCCATACTTGTTGCATACTCGCGATTATTTTGGGAGTTCTGACTGTCTTGCTATAAAAATAACTTTTCGTCACTAAAAAGAATTCCAGAGCTTGTGTGTCGTAGAAGGAGTTGATCACTTCTTTTCCTTCTCTTTATTTTTTGCTGCTCTGTAAGGCCATGAATTCGCTTTTTTTTAAAAGCATGCATCTTAAAATTTTTTTTAATAACGTTTTGTATGGTTTTATGGCACACACCCATGTCTCTGGCGATCTTTCTTGCCGAAACAGCATAATTTCGACGTAGTCGCTCGCGCACTTTCTTTACAATTTTTGGAGTTCTAACGGTAGTTTTGCGACCGGTCTTTTTTGCAATTTTGGAATACTCGGTTTTCACAAATCGGGCAATAGTACGATATACAAACATTTTGTTTATATTAGGTTTTTTTAATGTTTTAACAATTTCACTTGGCTTCGTAACCTTCAAATGTAGTTCCACCACAAGTTCTGGTCTGGCGTCCATTCTTCTCAAATTGTTTACACTGAATGATTTCATTTTCTAACTAGGTCATTGTTTACAGTAATGCCACTAAAAACAAAACAACAAAAAATTTGAAGACTACGCCTGGTGCGATCGGCACAGCAGCGCTTTGAAAAAAGGTAACAGTTATTCGTCGCCGCGCTGTATACATAAATTTGCTAGTTTAACATAAACATAAAATATCAATCGCATCATCTAATATTTTTTCGTGGGAGTAAAACGTAGCCTTCACCGCAATCAAGACACCTCCTGCTCTTGATACTTTGTGAGAGCGAAGTTTCTATTTTTGTGATAGACCATAAAATTATTTCCAAAAATGTCTAGATTTAAAATGTTAAGTTTAAGCCAAGTTTCAGTTAACGACACAACACCGTATTCAAGATCCAAACTTTGCAACCGGATGTCAACTAATTTAGTGCTTATAGCGCGTGCTTCTGGTATAGAATTGTAAGAGGTGAGTAACTAAAAGAAGTAATTACTTTTTTGAAGCGGCAATGTGACTCGAAGAATTGCTGTTTGCTTTGGGTCTACGAATAAATTCATTGACGACAGCATTTTTAGGACAGAAATTTTGTTGGACTATGCGATGAAAGAGATGAGGTGGTGGTATGATAATTTGAAAGATGATATTTTGCTCTCAGGTTTTATGTTAAACTTAATAACCGTTATGGAGGTTCCACAAGACGAAGTTCAGAATTTATATATGCACCGGTATTATACTGAGTTGTGCTTGGGCAAAACGTGAGACAAATATTGTTTTCAATGGTTCAATTACTACCAGCTGAATACCATTTGCACGTGTTGACTTAGGTTTTTGGACCTGTACGACGTGCAATATCAACCTCACCACCATGAGAAGTTTATGTGTCCACGTCACCTGCATTGAAGAAGCTGGATTCGCAGTTACATTGGATTCCAAATTCATAGTCTCATAATTAGACTGAACGGCTGAAATCGTTTCATCTATTCTATAGCTTGTCATCCCACTTTTCCTTTTCTTTTCCTTCTTTTTCGGTTCGAGACTTCGAGTTCGTAACCTTCCAATTCTAACAAGTCTTGGCTCTTATATGTTTTTTTTCTTCAAGTAACGCGGGCGTATCGCGCTGTTCGAGGGTTCGAAATTGGCGCCCAACGTGGGGCCCGAACTTGTTGTCGGACTGGAACAGCTGAGATTCGTGGTTAGAACTAAAAACACTAACATGCTCGCTGCGCAGGTGCGTTGATTGGTTCGGATTCCTTTGTTTTCTTTTCCTCCTTTTCCAATGGTGAACTTTCCGTTATATGTTTAGAGATTTGGTGTCGAAGGAAATTGGCGAATTTGAGATTCTTGAGTGGAATTCTTAAGTGTATTGCTCATGCTCGCTTGTTGGATCTCTAGGTATTCCCGCTCTACGAACCACCTTATGTTTTTTTTCTCTTAAGTGGCGTCTACTGGGAATCTTCGGTGTGTACCGTTAAGCCACGACTTCCTGCGATTGTTTGGCATTCCGCGGAAGGAGAGAACGTGGAGTCAGACGGCTTGAGATTTTGTCACGTGGAATTATTCGGCACCACTCGTCCGATGAGTCTCAAGTGGGTGTTGGCAAATTGTGTATTCTTCTATCTTATCTTGTCTGTAGTAACTTTCAAGCTCTTATTTTTTTTTTTCTTTCGCTCGAACGCATATCTCGACCATCCTTGGGGACTGTGAAGTCGAGGAGATACATATAGTCCACGTAGTTTTGTTTGCCATCTTACTGCCTGGTTATGTGTTGAGAGGAGTGATAGTTTCGCTTCGGGAACACTGGAGTCGGCACGCTTATGCCTTAATTATTGCCACACATTTACCAATTTTTGTATGAATTTACCTTTATATTATTTAGAACTTATTTTTAAACTGTTTTTTTATTTGACCATTTTTGCCGTACGGTGGTAATCAGCATTTATTTTTTTTTTTACTCGACATATTCTTGTGTCGGAACCTAAACCAAACTCATGTCTTTATAACGGTCCTGACCTATAAGGTAACGATTACAACTAGACCCGAGTGGCACGAGACTTCACAATGTGGTTTCTTATTTCTTTTTTTTTCTGGTAAACTGACATTGTAGCGATATGCCTGTAGAACGTAGTTCGTCGTACCCGAGAGTTGGTGGTGTATACTAGAGGGCTGCACAAGATGTCTTGATGTCTTGCAGTGCAGTGCACTGTATACAAATGAACGATTTGACACGAACGATTCAAGGCAACTACCCGAACAAGCTCACGGCTTGTCGTCTACCTGCTTCGCACAAGACAGTGTGTTGCTTTGCTTTTCTGTGAAAGCAATATAGCTTGAATTGTAAGCAGAAAAACCAATAGTGCCTTGAGGAGGGGAACAAGACATTGAAAATAACAATCTGCTATGATGTCGGCAACGCATTAACAAAAATGCTAAGTTAAGCTTTGATTCATGTTTTTACGCTATTTAAATATAAATTATTATTAAATTATTTAAATTTAATAACGCCATTCGTTGTCATGCGTTGTCCATTGTCATGGCAATTGTCATTTGTTGCCATGCATTGCCTTTTCGTTCAAAAAAGCAACGAATGGCAATGAATACTATTGCCTTTGTTGTGCTTTGTTATCAGCACGCTTTCGGCAGTCAATGTCTTGATTCGAAAGCAAAATAAGCAAGCAGTGCAATGCTTGAAATTTTTATTGTCTTTCAATTGTTTTCAATCTTTCTTTTATTGTTTCAAGACATCTTGTGCAGCTCTCTAGTGTATACGTCATCATTCGGGTGAAAGGGACTCTGACAAATCGAACAGCGGGGATCTACACTCGCGCCTCGCGTCGGGTACGACGGACTACGTTCTACAGGCATATCGCTACAATGCCAGTTTACCAGAAAAAAGGAATAAAGACGCGAGTGTAGATCCCCGCTGTTCCATTTGTCAGAGCCCTTTTCACTCGAATGATGACGTATACACCAACTGTCTACATGATTTTCATAAAAATTGCTTTTATAACTGGTCGAAGACCAACATGACATGTCTGATTTGCAGACGACCTGTCGCACCATTGCCGCTGCAGATGCACACTCTAACCACCAATACCCCAGGTTTATCATCGGCAGCTCGGGGGAGACCAAACCCTAAGGGTCGACGTTACAGTCGAGGCCAGTATTAGGGGGTGTGACAGCAGCAATCGGCAGCCTTCATACGCCACTCATGCTAGGTACCAGGTACTCTGGTGAAACCGAGACAGCAACACCCGCCTCTGATTTCTTGGGGTTTTTGACATATAATGGGCTTCGTCCAACTAGGGCAGATTGCTGTTAGGCAGATCGTAACTGAGTCGTTGCAAGCCATGCGATGAGATATGGCTGCGAAGTTGCAGCGGAGTGTAGGTCCGCGTTGAGTGGCATGCAGAGCCCGTCCAACGTTGCTAATGCTACTGCTTCTGGCCCGAACCCTGATAATTCAATATAACGGTTGGTCGATTTTCCTCATAGGGAAGTCACATTACCATCCAACACTTGGCAGGAGGAACCTAGTGAGATTTAGATAAAGTTCCTTCCCTCATTGCGGGCTGGCGCCTAGAATTTACGGGAGAGGCCACTGGGACAAACGTGAAAGAGTTTATATACCGAGTTACCGTACTGACCGAGCAATGTCTAAATGGAGACTTCCAAGTCTTGTGCCAACATCGCGTTGTTGCGATTCCCAGATGGAAATTCGGTTCATGAAGTTTTTTGCGTTAACTCGTGTGGTAGCCATACATCGAGCTTCTTTTTATATCCAGACTTATTCAAGTGGTTCCAAACGGTTTTTTGGGCAATGTTTAGCTCCTGGGCAATCGAAACCGTGCTTACATGACGGTCGGACTCGACGATTTCCATGATTTTATCGACATCAGGGCCATAAACATTATTCACATTTTCAGCCGCCTGCCTTGCATTTTCGCCTTTATCGAAGAAAAACTGTAAAATATTTTCTCTTTGCTGGTGTCCATCGTTGTCGCGCGCTCAAACAAAACTGAGTCATGCTAGAAATTTCTTGTTATATTGTGTACGCAATTTGTGGTACTATACATATGGGTGATTTTTCTCCCACGAGGAACACGTGTGATTTTTTTTTGAGGATCGCATGAGCGTTAAAAAACATCTGTACTCTCAAATATACATTATATTTACAAAGTTATTTTCCACGCTTTTTCTATTTATAAATTTAACAATTTTAAAAACGCACGTATACTTTTAAAAACGTTTGAAATGCTAGTCTAAAGCGTGCTAAAAAAGAAGAAATATTTTTTTTATACAATTTGGAATAATCAATATTATTTACTCCATTTGGCTTCAGCTGCCCGTAAAACAACTAGAATAGAACAGTTGGATATACACTACCGCTCATAAGTATATCAGTAGCGAAGTAGCGAGTACTTATCATATAAGTAGCGAAATATATGATAATAAATATTCGATTAAGGCTTGTTCGACAAAAGATTGTACATTTACTTACATATGCAGAGTTAATAAATGTTGCTATTAATAATATCACTAGATTTGCTTACGGGTTGAAAGAAAACGACTTCTTCTTTGACTACATTAAACTCAGAAATTGTTTATACAAGAGCTCAGTAATTCTGGCTTCCCTAATTATTTGTTTGAAAAACTTAAGCTTGGACAATCTGATAAATTTCGGAATATTGTAATATCTTATCATTAGTGCTAACCTACAAACCAAATAAAGAAAGGTAAAAGGTATTTAACAAATGAGAAAATTAATAGAAACACATAGATTCAAATTGCTAAAGGTAATGGACGTTTAACGGTAAGGAACGTACTGGTACGTTCACGGAACCAAATGTTTCAAACGAACATTTTTATGAGTAGTAGGAGTATGTAGGCTCCTATACATTCTATATTCTTTGATATTGCCAATGCCTGATCCTCACGGTCTGGTGTGAGAATTACTTAATATTTTGACACTAATTACCTAGTGCACAAAAAATAAAAAGTGCAGATTAATTTAGAAATTAAGAAATGGTTCAGGATTTATGAAAGCAATAATGGTACTATTGCAAATTTTGCTTACCTGAACTAGGCGATTTATTGACTTCATCCTTAGGAGAGGTTATTGAAATAATCCTAAAGAAATACATCATAACTTATATTTAGCAGTAATTAGTATTTCATGCTTACTTTTTAGTTCGTGGCTTCTGTACAGTGGGCCTAATTTCCACTGAAGGTGCATCCGACATTGCAGACACAACTGGAGTCTGCCCGCCAGAAAGATCACGTTGCTGTTGCATTTGATGCATATCTTTAATGCTTAGAAATAAGATGTGATTACAAAAATATTCTCTCACTATATTTACCCATATTATATATGACAGCACCACCATCCGCCGGCAAAACTATTGTTTGTGTTGTTTGGATTTCCGCAACTGTAGGCGTTGAAATTACTTTGTCAAGATTGTCTCGCTCGTTGGCATTCAAAGGCTTAGCCTAAAAATTGACAGGGATTATATAGCGATAAATTTCTTAAGTTTGATACGAATTTTCATTACGAAAATTTTAATTGCTATACACCCTATATATAATATATGTACACAGGGTGTTTCGCATAAGAGTGTTCAAAAGACTAGGGCGTGTAGGATGGGTCGAGACAAGAAAAAAATCGTATGGGAGGGGGGTCAATTTCCCCCCGTTTAGGCGGGAGGGGCCATTTTATAAAAATCCGACTTAACACCAAAAAAAATAATATTAAAAAATAATGGTTAGACCTAGATAACTTTTGCTTGCCGATTTTCAAAGCCAAATATCCGCTTCTTAATATCCTTTCTAAATTAGGTTCCTATGTCAAACAGTTTTTGAGAAATTTAATGACAAAGTCAAAATTTAAAAAAAAAATTCCGAAAAAATTTTTGGTCGCGATTTTTTTTTAAATTACGGTATTAAGTATAAATTTTTTTCCGACCATAAAATTCTCTAATCAATTCTAGACAGAATGCATCAAACCGGAAGGATTTATGTTTTGTTGTTTCCGAGAAAAGTGGAAATTACGAACTAAACTCCTTCCTTTTTCCATAGTTTTGCGCCAGTAATAAAACACAGGTAGCCAAAAATTGGTAGTTGAAAGGAAAGTATGCTTCGTAATTTTCACTTTTCTCGGAAACTACAAAATATAGAACCTTCCGGTTTGAAGCATTCTCTCTAGAATTGATTGTCGCAAAAATTTGTAATATTAATACCGTAATTTAAAAAAAAAATGGCGATAAAAAACGTTTTTTCGGA
This sequence comes from Myopa testacea, assembly GCA_949629155.1. Taxonomy (NCBI): domain Eukaryota; kingdom Metazoa; phylum Arthropoda; class Insecta; order Diptera; family Conopidae; genus Myopa; species Myopa testacea. The sequence goes on along the minus strand of OX451348.1, from coordinate 2,193,843 downwards.
ATTTTTATTCCAAATTTTAACTTTGGCATTCATTTTCTCAAAAACTGTTTGACGTAGGAACCTAATTTAAAAAGGATATTAAGAAGCGGATATTTGGCTTCGAAAATCAGCAAGCAAAAGTTATCTAGGTCTAACCATTATTTTTTAATATTATTTTTTTCGGTGTTAAGTCGGATTTTTATAAAATGGCCCGCCTAAACGGGGGGAAATTGACCCCCCTCCCATACGATTTTTTTCTTGTCTCGACCCATCCTACACGCCCTAGTCTTTTGAACACTCTTATGCGAAACACCCTGTATATGTATCATATACAAATATTCAAATTTTGTAAGACAAACAATTTAAAAATGTTTTTTTCTTATAAACCAGTGTCAATAAACACTTAAAATTCAGAGTCTGAGCCACTACTCGTTATTCCAGGTACTATATATTATAAGTTGCAGATACAAATGTAACGAAAAAAATTGCAGGTCATACAATTACCTCGATGTCTTCGAATATGTTTCGCTTCGTATCAGGATCTATGATATCCAAAGCATGTTTGCGACGACGAACTTTATTTTGTACATTTGAGGATGGTACTGTACCCGGTACAGAAACTCCAACAATTGAAGGCATACCAGGCATGCCACCAACCTGTTGTTGACCTGGTCCAGTTGATGCCACACTTAAAACTGTGTTTGAACAGGGTGGCACGGAAAGTACTGGAGTAATCGATAATTGTGACTGCGGGGCTCCAGGCGGTCCATTTGGATTCGGTTGAACTGATATGGTATTACCAACGTTTAAACCAACTCCGGGACTAACTCCAACTGGTCCTCTCTGATGAGTCTGGGGCTGTTGAAGGGGTTGATAGTACTGATAGGAAGAATAAAATGGTTGAATGGCTTGTGAATATGGATACTGAGCGCTTTGGTAAGTAGGCTGTCGAGGGCCAAATGTGGAATATGTGGGTACGACAACACCTTGATGCATAGGCGGTTGAAACATAGGCTGCATAGATACGTGCCGTGCACCGCCGCGAGATGTGGCAGATGCAGGAGGCCCACGATATATTGGGGTGGTTTGTTGAGTTGGACGAGCGTTACTAGTTCCATTGCTGCCAGACGACGGAATAAACTAAAAATATGTAAGCCATTAGACGATGGAATTAAAGAAAAAACTATGCGATATTATTAAGGACTAAACAATTTAGCTTATCTCAAATATGTGTTTTTAGATATTTTTCAGAAGAAATGCTTTCTGACAAAAATAATACCGTACCTCATTTGCTGTTGTAAAGGAATTATTATTATTCAATAACTTATTATTATTTTTAATTTGTAATTCGCGTTTTCTATTATCATTACAACCGCCAACATTTACACCAGATGCGTTGATACCAACGATGCCATTGTCGTGTGTATAGGAACTGAAAGATCCTGTGGAAGTTCCCATTGTCAATCCAACACCATTTCCATGTGAAGGATTGTTAGTTCCACCAATGTTACAGGAAGTAGCGTTATTACAGGAAGTGCTTCCGACAGACGTATTGCCGTATACAGAAGAGGTTATATGATTTGCATCTATAGCACTTGTGCTAATGCCACTAACAACGCCGAGATGATTTAAACCAAAAAGCGGTGTTGCATTTGCGGTGTTAATCTGGCAGTTATTAACAGCAACATTGCCGGTACACATTCCCTGTAGGGAATGATTCCCGAGGTTAGCATAGTTTTGAGTTTGTTGCTGATTTGCGGGTGGTTTTAAAATTTTCATTGGATTATATGGTTTATTTAACTGATACTGATGTTGATTTTGTTGTTGTGTCGGCGGTGGCTGATGTACATATTTTTTCTTTTTATTAGTTGACATAATCTACAAAAACAAAATGGGGGATAGCATTTCGTTTTACAGCGCAAAATATGTTGGAGTTGAATTGCATTTGAAATGAAACAACGAAACTCTATGGAAAGCAAAGCAGGTGTATATATATTTTAAATAAAGTGAAAAAAAATATAAAGGAGTAACAATATTATTGAAAGTTACGAAACCTAAAATTTAATAGAATTAATTTGTACCACTAATAATAAAGGAATCTTCTTTATCCTTTCCATTTATCCTATCGATATAAAAGAATTATATTAAACTAACAGGCATCCACTATTTATAATTTTCTACACTTTAAATAAGAATAAGTAAATAAAGCATTTCAAAACGTATTTAAATAAGAATTATTCATATGGTAAGACGTGTAGAAGTTATGCACAAACTTACTTTAAATAAAAAAATGTGTAAACTTACGATTTGTTGTGGTTGGGGTTGCATTGTTTTATGTATATCTAATTGGGGTACTGCGGCTGTAGAACTTGCAGGTTGCATTCCGTTTGCAATAACCGCTGACTGTATTATTGATGGACCACTTTGAAGGGGTGCTGAAAAACCCAACGACGGTGCTGCTACATAACCATCTGTTTCTATACATATGATTCATATTCATAATTTTGAAAGTTAAATTCAAATATAGTAAATCATACATACCAGCAATATAGTAAATCGGTGTTAAGAATAATCCTCTATCTGCCGGGATATACTCTATTTCTCGTCCTCCCACAGATAAAGTCTTCTGTTTCTTCTTTTGATTCAGGTTGTTAATTTTTATACTTTAAATTTGGAGCTGGTTTATGGATTTCAAATAAGCTGAAATAAAAATTATTTAGAAATGTAAATTCATATACTTGTTTCTTAATACTGACATAATAAACGACAATTCTTCATCTTACCCAAATGAAGTAGAAATATGTATGGAAGTCGGGAAGTCGAAGGTTATATTTCCATGCTCATCTCAACAAATGTGATTTCTATAGTAGTCTGAGTTGGTAAGAAATTAATTTCAGTTGTGACACACATAGAGAGCGCTGTAATTGCTTTAAAGGACACCTGTTAGTGTCATGAGTTGTTCCTTTTGGCATTTGATCTCTTACGAGGGTAGTCCCAGATGTGTACCCTAATAAAGAAACCACGAAAAATTTGGGAAAAAATTTCTTTATTTTTCAACATATTCTTCTTTTATATTGAAACACTTTTCCCAGCGTTGTTAAATAGCTCCGATACCCTTTGACCACCGCGATACGGAACATGTGGTGAAACAACTTGATTTGACAACAACTTGTCTTGTTTTCTTTAATTATAGGATTTTCTTTTCTTGCCAAAAAATTCTACACTCAGAATGCAGAATACAGAAATTTTTATATTCTGATCTGTACTCCAAAAATTTCCCTGCATTTTTGCGGGCAGCATTTTTTACATTTTACATATCGACGGTGTAGAAAGTCCTGCAGTTTTTAAATTTGTCGTTCAAAATTTTCGAGAATTGAATAACACGTCTTTCGGGCAATATTTTGTTGTTGAATATAACGGAAAAAGTGCAGAATGAGGGAAGAATTTCCTTGAGAATAGAAAACGCCATTAAACGCTTACATACTCGCATAATATTAGCCGTCGATTGTTTTTCCTTTTTAAGGATAATATATATGGCCATGATCTTGCCAACAGACGTCAACTGTATCGTATTGGAATTGTAGCCCATTTCGATCCAAGGTTTTGACTGTGACGGACCCATGTTTCACGTATGGTTATGAATCGACGCTAAAACTTAATTCCACAACGTTGTCACGTAAGTGAAACATCCCCACGACACTTTTTGATCCAATGTGAGCAAACGCACAATTTTGTCATGTCCAAATGTTCAGTCAATAAGCGATATACAGAACAGAACACTCTAAAAAATAAGCTTTATAGGGCTTTATAGGGATTGTACTTTCGACTATGGTAATTTTTCAAAAACACCACAGCCATACATCAAGGTTCTTAGACTACCCTCGTAAATTATCTAAAAAGTTAGTTGTGCGAAAATTTCTACGTAGTTGTCAGTTAAGGGTAAGTTTTGATCTGCAAAAACGAACATTTTCGAAACATATTAGGTGTACAAATAAGTTTCCTCGGTTTTTTATAAAAAGTTAGGAATTTATTGTGAAGGAAGAGTACATTACGTTTTATTCAAAGTATTTTCCATCATTTGCCACTACTTTTCCCCATCTTTCTGGCAACATTCGGATACCCCGTCGAAAAAACTCTTCATCTTTTGACGCTATCCACAAATCTACCCAATTTTTGGTGTCTTCATATGATGTGAAGCGCTGCTCAGACAGTCCATGTGCCATCGACCGGAACAGGTGATAATCAGAAGGGGCTAAGTCTGGTGAATACGTCGGGTGGGGTAAAACTTCCCAGTTGAGTGTTTCCAAGTATGTTTTTACCGGCGCCGCAACATGTGGACGAGCATTATCGTGTAAAAGAATAATTTTGTCGTGTCTGGAGTAGTAATGGGCGCGTTTTTCCTTAAGTGCCCGACTCAATCTCATCAATTGTGTTCGGTAGAGAGCTCCAGTAATGGTTTCGCTTGGTTTGAGCAATTCATAATACACGACACCAAGCTGATCCCACCAAATACACAGCATGAGTTTTTTTCCATAAAACCATTCCTGACAACTTCTCTCACTTAAAGCAGCTTCACCATATGCTTCTAGAAGCAATCGATGCGCCTCAGCTGCAGATTTTTTCAAATTAAAGAAGTAAATCAAAAGTTCCCGCAAATGATGCTTATTCGGCACAAAACTTGACATTTTTGCAGGAAAAAAATTACGTGATGCTGATACGGAATCACTAGTACTTTAAGGTTATGGTGTTGCCGGATGACGAAACTTGGGATATTACGTTTTACATCTGACAATTTCTCCATAACCTTCTGGTGGGGCCATCTTTTGACAAACCGCGGAAACTTATAATTTTTATACCCTACACCTTAAGGGTAAGGGTATATTCACTTAGTCATGAAATGTGTAACGCATAGAAATAGAGAAGGTTAAAAAAAGAACAAAATTAAATAAAACTCGATTACAGGAGAACGAATAAAGATATGAAATGAAATGAAAATTGGAAATTTGCGTCCATCTTGAGTCAGAACAGCACCGAACGCGAAATTGCTTACATCCGCAATAAGATTAAATCTCTTATTAGGGATAGTCTGTTGCGATTTCTTTCAATTTTTCAAAAGCTGATATATAAGTGGATCATTTATATTAACTTTCGTATCCTTTTTCAGATTATTGATAATAGGGTATGCAACCTGAGCATAATCTTTTATAAATTTCCTGTAGTATTCTGTCATACCAAGAAAAGATTTGATTTGTTTCTGATTATGGGGTAATTTAAGATTTTTTATTACTTGTACTTTTAAGGGGTTCGGTTTAACACCTTCACGGGTTAAAATATGGCCTAAATATATTACTCTGCTTCCCTATACAAAAATTTGCATTTATCGGCTTGCAACTTTAAGCCTGCTCGTTGCAATGTCCCAAATATTTTATTTAGACTTGTAAAGTGTTCTTCAAGAGAAGTACTAAAGACCAAAATATCATCTAAATATACAACGCAACGCATGTATCATGCTATACATGAAATTTGAAAAGAATATTCTCTATCATCACAGGCTATTTGGGAGACCATTGCCTAATTTTTAAGTAAACGTGTGTAGAGTATATGAACTTCGGGCAGCCCGAAGGTACCACTCTTTCTGGTTTTATGTTGAGACTTTTGCAGTTATACGTAATTTACCCACTAACATTTTTAAGCCAACTTTGTAGACTAACATTTCTTGAGAAATGTAGATGCAATTAAAAAATGCCTCAGTACAATAGACGTAAGTTTTACTTCATTTGTAGCTATTCTACGAATGTTTCATTAGGAAAGGGCAGATGTATAACATCTAATATGAAAACCGCAGCTATTTTGGATTTTCGTTTGTGACAAATGGCGCCTTACCTTAAATAAGTGGTTGGCAGGAGGAAACGAATATTTACAATTTGGAGCTCTTATGATGTGGAGAGAAGTATTAAATCACGAAAAAGATTATTTTTGTGCCGTAAAAACTACTGGCATTAGTGGAAGGAATAAAAGCAATTGGATGTATCCGCATGTTATTGTTGCTACAGAGCCAGATCTGCATAACGAATCTTTGCTTATTCCAAAGTCGCCTGCATTCGAATCTGAAAGAATCTGCTACGTGGACATCTTTCAAAAAAATCGTTTGTGGATTTTTGGGGGACCATAAAGATGTAAACTATAAATATAATCAGGGCAGAAATTTTAAAACTTGCAGTTTTTTAAGGGACAAATTTAAGCTGACTTGAAAACTTGGTTAATTTAATGGAAGAGTATCCAGATATTGCCTGTGGATACACCAAACGGACCAAGGAGGAGGTTGAAAAATTTTGAACTACGGTAGAAAAGGAATTAAATGTTACTGTCAAGGTATAATTATATGGTAAATAAAGGTGAAATATATATGTATATACACATAGTTTTTAGTTAAATTATAAGCAAAATTATACTTTAGTGTTCGTCTCTGATTTTATTTGATTGCTTACAATTTATATGTTTTATTTTATTTTTTTTATTTATTTATTTACTTAAAAATTAAAACTAAGCCATAGGCTTTATAGTTTACATAAAATTTTGGTAAATAATAAATAAAGGATTAAATACATAGCAAAGTAAATATATTACTGTTGATTTTTTAGGAATTGAAGAATTTTGATTCTTGTTAAATGAATTGAATCAGAGAAGGTGATGTTGGTGGTGTTAACATAGTTGAAGTCGGCACAAGCATTCCTAAGTGGTTCGTGCTGGAGATAATTTGATCGACAGAAACTCAGAATCCCAAAATGCTATAAGCCTTATTAGTTATGCGGTTGATGTGTATGTGAAATCTGAGTTTTTGGTCCATAGTAATACCAAGAACATCCATATGCTCAAGAGAATCCAAATAGTGGCCTCCAATAGAATAGTTAACATTAATGTGGGCCGCACGAAAGAAAGGCATTTGCTTGCATTTGGAAAGATTCAGCTTCATACAGTTAAAATTACACCACATGACTAAGTTGTCCAGGTCATTTTGAACCAATAACGTATCCGTTTTATTTTTGAATGAAAGAAAAATTTTTAGATCATATGCGAACATCAGCGTGTTACTGAACAATGTTACTGCGAACATCAGCGTGTTACTATATACCCGTATAATTATATTATAATATATGTACATATGATATATTTTTACAAACAATCTATATATATAAAAATGGTGTAAAAAATGTATAGTAATTCATAAAATGAGAACGGCTGGGCCGATTTCTGTAAAATTTTTTGTCAGTTGTTCGTATTTTCGAGGAGAAGGTTTTACGGAAAATTTTGGAAAATCCCCCCGGAAAAGTCGGAAAATTGAAAAAATCGAAAATCGAGTTTATGTATGAAATTTTGTGTGAAATTATTCCTTAATGGCTTTTCAAATGAAAAAATAGAAAGTTGTCAGCCAAAATCCGATAGATGGCGTTATACGTTGACTTAGACTTTGCGCAATCTGACAGGTGTCATTTTGGCATTGTAATTTTCTACAGTAAATGTGCTAATTTTCTTGCTGCAATTCATACGAGTTTTGTGTATTGTTAAACTGATTCCGGATTGTCGTAAATCACGCATTATATCCATATACGGTAAAAGCATTACAATCAATTGAAATTCAGTGCAATATTTATCAAAACACTAGAAGTCTGTGGGATTAATCTCGAATTTCCCTATTTTTCGCACGGTCAGCTGTACGTTGCATGTTCGCGTGTTGGGAAGCCGTCTTCGTTATTTGTTTTTGCGCCGGAAAACAAATCGAAAAACATTGTTCATCAAATCGCTCTCTACTGATTCCATTCAAATAAATTACATTGAAAATTTAAATATTTGTGTTGTAATATTACTCTAAAGTTTGTCTGAAGGCTTAAAATTGGGGCGAGGCGAAGTTCGCCGGGTCCGCTAGTTTATTGTACAATTCATGCACAATTATATATACAGGGTGTTTCGCATAAGAGGACAAAAGACTAGGGCGTGTAGGTTGGGTCGAGACAAGAAAAAAATCGTATGGGAGGGGGTCAATTTAACCCTGTTTAGACGGGAGGGGCCATTTTATAAAAATCCGACTTAACATTGGAAAAAATAATCTGGCCGTAGCCGAAATACCCTACAACTTCAAACTTCCGATAGAGGTTTCAGTAAAAGTGGGCGTTGGGCAACGCCTACTAATAGAAATATTTACTACCAGTACTTGAAGCACGAATTAAGTTATGTAAAACATTTATTCCTATGGTAATAATTTTGTTTTTAAGAACCTTACTGTGTAAATACTGCACAAATGAGCAGACTTCGCCCACTTTTGGATGAACAATTTGTTGGATCATAAAATTATATGTACATTATTCAGACAATTTGTATATTTATCAATATAAATGTAAACTTTTGTCAGCCTATGCAAATTAAAAGTGGGTGGATCGCACCAATATTTGCCATATTAACGAATATTTTTACTCTATGCACTGAAATGGTTTGGTTTTGAAACCGCGTGAATTAAATTCGTAGCGATCTTAGCACGGACATGAATCACTACAAATTCACCACACAATTATTTCAAATCCACCACAGTTCGCTACGTAGCCAATTTTTTATTTTATTACAATGTCTGCAATAATCACTTAAAATATATTTTTATTAAATTATTATTCATGGAAATAATAATTAAAAATATTTTTAATGAACTTTGAATTTTTTTTTTTAAAATTCACTATTTTAGTAGTAAGTGATCAGGATGAAGTGGACAGTGGCTACCTTGGAGGAGATGTGCATCGATCGGACCTGAACTATTGGATAGGAAATGGAATCATATTTTAAGGAATGTAACTGTCATGCTCGTCTGCATTCTCTGAGTATTTATCCAGATTTTTTGAAAATTCACTATTTCAGTAGTTAATCGCAAATAAATTTTTGCAATTTTTGACTGGTCATCAAAGAACGTCGAGCGTCATGGTGGAAGACAACACCTATCCTAATTGTCAATTCCGTGGGTTTTCTTTCGATTGTCTGGCGTAATCTCTCTTGTTGTTCAGAATCAATTGTTCGACCAACTGAAAGTGGCTCATGGTGGACGATTCCCTTCCAGTCCCACCATACACACAGCATCACTTTTTTTCACCGTCAATCCTGCAAACCGCTCTCCATCCCGTGCCCACGATTTTGACGCTTTCGATTATCATACGTGACCCATTTCCCATCACCGGTTATGACACATTTGAAAAAAGATTCAATTACATTGCGGTTCAGAACCGCATCGCAGATGTTAATTTTGTATATCATGTTTGCCTCGCTCAACTGAGGAACCCATTTATCGTGCTTCGTTTAGTAGCCAGCCTTGTGTAGATGGTTTAAAAAAGTTTTGTGGTCAATGCCTAGCTCCATACCAATATCGACACTGCATAGGATACCGGTAGGAGAGCGTGAGCTTAGTGGTACACCCCTCTCGTCTGCATCGTGAGCGGATTACCCGGCTTACGATTCAGAGCTGTTGGGATTCCCAAATCTGACGAGCGAAGTCAAATTCCCTCTCAATCAAAATCGTTTCAACATGAATGCCAAGAACCCAGCAGCAACAGAGTTGCCACAAGGCGATAAGCAAGAATCGCCCCTACTTTCGCGATTAACCGAATCGATGTCACAACTTTTAAACGTGCGTCTAAGGGAGTTGGTTCCGGATAACCGCCGTGATGGTCACGCTGCTGCTAAGGTCTATATGACGAATAACCGGCCTTTATCAGACGAAACGATATCGCACCGCCTACCGACCGAGGAGGTCGTCTCGAAATGCACCGGTGGAAAATCTCCTTTACCGGTGATGGTGTCGGATTGCAGGTCGACGACTTCATGCGCCATTGGAACACATTGGCATTCTCAAAGATTTTCCTTCGATGAGGTCACTAGAAAGCTATGTATTATGCTGAAGGGATATGCGGCATCTTGGTACTTTCAGTGGATCCCTGCATCGTCATGATTGTATTTGAATCGTGGGTTGGCCACCAACTGCCACCAACCTACCGGACTTTTTAAAGAATTGCAGGCGAGCAGAAAGGTGCGCACTGAAGATGGAAGGGATCCCGGTGAACAAAAAACCGAAAGTACATGAGATTAGTCGTGCAGAAGAAGGTGAGGATTTCGATATCATAGAGGGTTTGGACACTTCGACGAGAAACCGAGCTCGCTCAGATCCCTCGCGGATAACATATTTTGATAGCCATAAGGAAGGGCATATCGCCATCGACTTGTCGACACGTGCATCTCTGAACGTGACCTACCCGATAATGCGGGACCTGATGAGAAAAAAAATACCATTTCGAGATTTAACCTGAGGCTTTAGACGCCTTCCCTCGAATAAAAGCAACGCTGACTACTATACCGCTCTTGATACATCCCAACTATTCCAAGCCAGTACAGGAATTGGCGCTGACTAATTAGGAGTCATCGGAACGATTAGGTCGCTGGAGCTTATCTCTGGCATTCTATGACTTCGAGATTGACCAACGCAAAGGCTCTGAAAATGTGGTTCCGGCTGCATTGTAGCGAGCGTTCATAACAGAAATCGATGTCTGCATTGTTGACATCGATTTAGATCAGCGGTGCCCAAGAGCAGCCAATCGACTACTCAATTTTTACTGACAATATGTACACTACCGGCCAAAAGTTTCGAAGCACCACTCCTGTTCATAGAAAATGGTGTGGCATTTCTATATTATTGTATAAATTTTGATTTTTTCTTTTTTAATAGAATGGTTGTAAAGTGATAACTGTAATATGGAACCCGAAACGGGTTTACGGCGTTCATTGTTTAATTGCATGCTCAAACAATGCACTAAGTCAAGAAATTGGGTTTTTTTGTTTATTGCCCTTGCCATACAAAATCGAGAAAAAGGGTTATAAAAAACCTTTTTCAGGTACTCAGGGTAATTTTTTTTTAATGGGGTAATTACTAAAGGTAATTATGAATAATTATTACCATCCATTTTTTACCCTGGGTCAAGCATAAAAGGCTGACCTAGAATATTGACACCATTCTTTGTTCCTCAAAATGCAAACTGACCAAACGTTAAAAAAACCGAAGTTATGCCAAAAAATAAGATTGATATAAGATCTGCAGTGATTACTCTTCATAAAAAAGGCAATTCCGAGCGAATAATAGAGCAAAAATTAAAAATGTCGACTAGTTTTGTGCATCGCACCATACAAAAGTACAAGGATTATCGAACTCTTGCGGACTTTCCGCGGTCCGGATGGCCATGATCGACAAGAAATCATGAGGATAGAGCAATGACAATATCAAGCAGACGGAAGAGCAGAAAAACGGCTCCAGAAATACAAGCCGAGATCAATAACAGTCGATCAAACCCGGTGTCACTAACAACTGTAATAAGGCGGCTAGAGATGCTGGTCTTTGTGGAAGGATTCCTAAAGAAAAACCCTTACTTCGACCACGAAATAAAAAGAGAAGGCTTCAATGGACACTAACCTATAAGAAATGAACCGAAGAGGTCTTAAAAAATGTTCTTTGGAACGACGAATCACAGTTCGAGCTGTTTGGGTCTAATCGAAGAATTTTCGTCAAACGTAGTGCCCAAGAGAAGATGCTGCCGGAGTGTGTAATCCCAACAGCGAAGCACGGCTGCGGTTCCGTTATGGTCTGGGGATGCTTCTCAAGCAATGGAGTAGGCAATTTAATTCGAATCGATGGAATTATGCGAAAGGAGGAGTATAGAACGATTCTGCAGCACAATGCCATTCCATCAGGCCTACGATTGATCGGCGAAGGTTTCGTGATGCAACAAGATAACGATCCCAAACACAGTTCCAAATTGTGCAGAGGCTATTTAGAGAACAAACAAACATCTGGAATATTAACAAATATGATTTGGCCTGCCCAGTCACCCGATCTCAATCTAATAGAGCTTCTATGGGTTGAGCTGGGCCAAAAGGTGCGAGAAAAAGCGACTACGTCAACAGAGGAAATGTGGAATGCATTTTTGGAATCATGGAACAATATAAAACAGGAAACCATAAAGAAATTAATCGCCATAATACCAAGAATTGTAGCAAAAGTTATTCAGTGCAAAGGAGGTTTTTTTGATGAAAAATCAGTTTAGACATTTTTGTAAAAATTTTGACAATAAAAATTATTCTAAAATATAATTTTAATGCAATTTGAAAGGAAATATAATAAACTTTAAAATTTACAATTAAACTTTTTATTTTTAAAAGCTTTGGATAACTATTGTTAAGATTTGTGGAAATTTCAAGGGTGCTTCGAAACTTTTGGCCGGTAGTGTATATATTGAGAGCGTTTGACGAAATCTCGTCAAACAGTCAGTAGCTGTCAAGCCACCATCGAGGTACGTCTGTCTCACTGTGTTCTTTTATTTTGACTACTCCCGAAAAATGACGATTGATATGACGCAAACAAACTAGACAAATGCTTCATAATTTAGCGCATCCATTTTTCTCAGTGCTGAGAGAAAATATGCACAACACACACTCAAAATTTGATAGTGTGCGTTTGGACATCGCTGATTTTGACTCTCCGGAATTCAACTCAATGCACGTCGATCGCGGCCGCCCTACCCGATATAACAGTGTCGGGAAAATATATTTACAAGAAAATGCAGTTTGCGACGGGTACTCCTGAGAACGATACCCTATCGTGGAGGTTATGGATACCAACAGAACTGACGCAAAGACTCATTGAAAAGGCTCATACCCGCCGCAAGCCACTCATGGGGGACAAACGAAAACGCTATATCGATTCACTTAATTTCTTGTTGTGACACTTGTAAGATTTCCAAAGCCCCAATTTTTGCACTAGATCGCTCACGGGAAAACCTGCTCTCACTCACCGACCCTTTCAGAAGCTATATATTGACTTCCTGAGGCTGTATCCTCGTTCCAAGATGGTAACACCCACATTCTGGTTATTGTCGACTTTAGCAAGTTCACGTTTACGCATCCCTTACGGAAAGCCGACACCACCTCCATTATATCATATCTACAAAATAATATCTTTCCTGATTTCGGGGCTCCAGAGAATCTACATAGCGACAACGGGCGGCAGTTCATCAGTAAGGAAATGGCCACAATAGCACGCAAATATGCAATTAAGCAAATTTTCACAGGAGCCTATGCCCCTCAAAGAAACGCGTCCAGGCGGGTAAACCGCCATCCGCTCGTACCTCCCTGCTGATCAAACTTGCTGGGACGCACAATCACCATCCATCGGATTTTCGCTGCGAAGTTCGGAACAGTCAGTCATCAGCATGTCGCCCTATTATGCCCTATTCGGACGTCCCATGATTGGCCACGGATCGGCATATTCGTTGCTGAAGAAATTGGATTCCATCAGGAATACCGACTTGCAAGTGCTACCAGACCACATTCAGTTAGTCGACAACACCATCATGAAAAACCTGCACAAAGCTTATAAAAAAGGAGTCAAAGCCTACAACCTTAGGAGTCGACCATTAAGCGGTTACCAAGGCAAACTGCCTTCGTGCGAAATTTTCTATCGCTAATTAACTAAGCGATGACAGCAAGAAATTTAATGCCAAATTGTCGCCTAAGTACACCCCCACATCACTATGAGTTAACAACTCCAAAGGGGAAACATACCCATCGGCAGGGATCACGCTATGGATTTAAGACCATATATGCGGAGCCCGGCTATCACTAAAAGTGAAAGAAATCGTGAGTCAGACCACACGTTGGCACCTTCCGAAATCTATGTTAGCAGGTGAGTGGGTGTGTTACGAGTAGGTGGCAAGCCCTCGACTATTGCTATCTAATAATGAATAGACACGGCGAGGTTAAGTTAACAGTACAAAGAAAAGAAAACTAGATGATTACAGCTGTGGCTGGAAGGGCAAAAGGAGAGAAGAAAAAAAAAAGAGGCTTTCCACTCCACTTTAGAGAATTTTGTTAGTCAATCGGCAATTAATATGTTATTGTCGTAAGAGGGCGGGAGATACGAACCTGCAGGCCGTGCAAAGTCATGCCGACATGTCGTGAATTTATTGAGCTTTACCAATGTTTCCATGTTTATGGAAAATTAAAACGGGTAATGACGTTCTTACTGAAAAGCTGAAAACAATTGGTGCACAAGATGACAGAACCATCATGATATATTGTGTCGAAATTCTCAAAAACTTTCAGATGTTATTAAAAACTGACAGATGTTAAAAAACTATTCAAACAGAACCAACATCGCGATTTCATTAGCACCAATTATATGTGAAAATCAGTTGGAGCAAATTGCATTAGCTCGTAAACCGGCTTTTATAAAAGTTTCTTATGTTTCAAAAAGCTAGGATGTGTAGGATGAGTCGAGACAAAAAAACAATCGTATGGTAGGAGGGCGGCTCAAGTGCCCTCCGCTTAGTCGGGAGGAGATATTTTCTAAAAACCCGATTTAACATCGGAAAGAAATAATAAACGAATGATTACCATGAGTATCTTTAAATCCTATCGGCCGATGTCAGACTAAGCCTCTTGAGGCCAGGCTTAGTCTGGAAGACTCGGAAAAACTTTTAAATAGAAAGAAATGGGAACAAATAGGTTTTAGTACACAATGCCTTATGTTGTTGTTGTTTTTGGGGCTGACCCCAATAACAACCCCAAAAAGGTTTCCAGTTTTATAGCCCTTTGAAAATTAACCGCCTATATCTCTTAACCCACAGCACATATCGGTTTGGTCTTTGATTCCTGCACCGATCATGGTCAAATAAATTTCTAAGGAAAGCTGGGGATCCCTAATTTCTTAGTATTAGGATAATTACATGTCTTAATTATGCATTTACTTAGAAAAAAATTAATGAATTTGAAAAAAGTAATAAAAATATTAAATTGCGTTTTATTCGAAAACTACAAGGTTTTCTACAAAATCTTATTTAACATAAATGGAGGGTATTTTTAATCCCTTTCTAACTGTACCTTGGCCTATAAACCGGAACGGAAATAGATCACCCCTTTTTGGGGTTGTTGGGGTCTTAGCACCAAAAACAAAAACCGCAGCAAGAACAACAACACATTTGGGCAAGGTGTACTAAAGCCTATTTAAGCCAAGAAATGAGTTAAAGCATGTACTATTTTTTATTTAGATATTTATGTAAATATACTGTTTTTTACGAAATGTTTGAAGTTGATTTGTTAATTTTTATTATTTTGAACATTTTTAAAATAGATTACGACACTGTTTTGCCACTGTGTATTATTTAAAATATTTTAAAGAAAGATTAAGTTTTTTTGTATTATTTTGATTAAATATGAAATGAATTTAAATACTTGTTCTCGCAAAACTTAATTTTCGTTGTTTACAAATCAAAATAAATTACAAATGTCAATATAATCATATTTATGAACAAAATTTATTTCTAAATATGGACACATTTTTCTAAAGCAAAGGACACAATTAATTTTATGTTAGCGGCAACACTATCACTGCATAAATAGTGCGATAGTATCATGACACGACATAGATCAATCCGAGCTGTTATTCAGAGTTATCGAATTAACAACATTAACCAATAGAGTAGCTCCAATGAACATGCTTTTAAACTTTAACAAGAAATTTTGTAGTTAATTATTTAAGTGAAGTTATTTAAGTTTTTTTAACAGCATAGTATAGACTAGTTTTTATATAGCATCAAAAAGTTCAAGAACTATACTCCTCGAATACTTTTACTCTACGCACATATTTAACGTAATTTTGAGTTACAGAAATTATGTATAAATTCCCATTATCACTTTCAACTATAAAAATATTCAAAAGAGTTGAATGTCAAGAAAATTAATCCCTTTTAACAAAACATGTGGTCATATACCTAAAAAATGAAAATTATTCTTCCTTCTTTTTCTGGCTGCTAGTGTCAGATCTGTTTTTTCAGTTTTTCCTGTTTTGAGCTCCGTTCACGTTTTTAATTTCAATAAAATGGCAAAATCAAATATTTCCGGTTTCATTTAATTCTGCACACTTTTAAATGATACATTTACAATTTAGTAACTAAACTTTATTCTTTATAATTTAAAATAGTTTTTTTTCTCGCTAAATCGTTGCCACCGTGGTTCATTTCAAAAATTTCTAGCTGCACTACACAAATGATTAATAATTTTTAACGAAGGAAACGTCGGACGAAGGAATAGGAGTAACGAGTACTTCTGTGAGTAAAATAAATAAAGGAACGAACGTGAAACAAGGCCATATACATAATTTACATTTGAGACAAAATATGGCTAGACTCTAGTTTAGGCCCGGAAGACCAATGTGGTTTCTGTTGTTGTTGTTTTGCACGAAGACTCCAGCAACAACATCGGTTTTTCCCGTTCTCTTCTGGTTTCGTAGTTATAGTCCTTTGAAATTTTAAAACTTCGGAACTATATCTCCTAAACGATAGTACATATTCGAATGGTGTGGACACAGGTATTTAAAATATGATGTATTGCGGAAAGATTTTCCGACATCCCATGTCAAATTTGGTTTGGAGACAAACCGGTTTTGGCGTTGTGTCATTTTCAGTGTCTTTTTTCGTTCGAGAACGAATACGTCTATATCTACCCGGTCGGAAAAGCAAAACAATTAAAACACATATTTAAAATATCTTTCATTCATGTTTTATAACATTTTATCGAAAATCTTATAGTTTTCGAGAAAAACGCAAATTCAAATTTTTATTACTTTTTTCCAATTCAATAATTTTTTTCTATAAAAAAATGCATAAATAATACATATCATTATCTCAAAACTAAGAAAATAGGAACCCTTAACTTTTTTAGAAATTTATTTCACAAGGTGCAAGAGTTAAGAGAAATCTCATTTTAAAAGTCGCGAATCGCGCGATTTTTCATACATATTTTTGCCTGCTGCACTTTTTTCCTAAAATATATTTTATTTCTATTTACGGTTTAAAATATCATTTGTCTCCGTTTTAATGAAATTATATGAATGAAAAACTGATATTATCAAATGAAAAAATTCAAAAATTATTTTTACGATTTTTTATGATCTGTTGAATTCATGTACATTATACATGAGAGCTATCATATTGTTGGTTTTGTTTGCTGTCATTCAGTATGTTGAATGAATCAGCGGAACAAATGCAGAGCAGCTGTCAAACTCAGATTTTCTTTTCTTTTTTTTTACCGTTATTTGAGACCGTTATAACCGGGAGTGGCCATGTTTTCTCGAGGGCTTGTTAGCCATACTGGATTTATGACCGTTTGAAGGTCAAATAAATGGTACTACGGAGTACTGTTGGAAAGGTATTTATAATGTTTTTCATTTATGTAATATACATTTTTATCCATAACATGGCGGTGAAGGAGTTATATTGATTTTTAGAAAAATTTGACAAGTTGAAACAATTTTTTTCTTCCAAACGGACACTTTAAGTTATAAAACAAATTAGAGATATGGAATTTTGTTCTTTAACCTTTAAAATGGTATATAATATGTTATACTCACTATCGTATTACATTACTTTAGCTTTACTACGGCTAAGCTTCCAATCTCGTTATCTCTGCTTTGAGTGATTGCTAAAGGTACGGTCAAACAGAACGCGAATTTACGCTATGTCGGCCGAAGATTATGGCGATGAAGGTCAGACAGAGCGCGAAATTGACAAGTCAGCTGAGTGTATCTGTGAACAGTAGAATGCCGTATTGGCAGAAACGATATCATTATTATGGGAGTTGACACCTTGCCTGGGGAATTTCGTTGTGAAATTTTTCCATTTTTAATGTTGGTTTTTGATGTGAAATATTGAAATTGTATTTTAAATGTGAAGAATTAGATTAATTGTATATATCCACGACTATTTAATAATTGTAAACTATAACTTAAATTGGTGTAAATTTAACAGCGAAAACGAAGTTAATAACGCAACAACTGGCAACATAACAAATTGTAGTGCTGAGCATTTCCATACTCACACACTCGCAATACAGAAATACAAGTACAAAATTCTGTAACATTTTTCATCACGCTAATCGGCCTAAATATCAAACCCGCAAAAGTAAACAAAGCAATTTCTTTATCTTACGCTCTCCATAAGAAAATGTGTAATACAACGCTGAAAAACTTTCGCTTCGCCCGACATTGCGAACATTCGCGTTCTGTCTAACCAGAGATTAAGAGATTGGACACTCTCGAATTCGCCGCTTCAAAAATCGGTTTGACGTTTATTTTTTATGAACTGGTGAATTCATGTGCAGCCCCAAAAATTCCTAGAATTCAATAAGTCACTACTTGAATTCCACAACTGCCGGCCTCGAAATTGTGCCGCCAGGGGTGAATTGAATCCCCGCCCCCCTTGCTACGCCTATGTATGTGATTAAATGTGATTATAAGGTAGCTTTTCTTATAGCCACATATTTCCTCTAGTTTTAGTTTTTTTTAAAATTTTTTCAAAACTTTTAGGTGTAGGGTATCTAAGATTCGGCCAGGCCGAATATAGCTTTCTTAAGGGTTTTTACTACTCTTCTTTTCACAGATCAAAGTTCTCTTTATTATACGTTCCTTTGTTATACCCTACACCTTAAGGTTAAGGGTATATTCACTTTGTCACGAAATGTGTAACGCATAGAAATAGAGACGATAGGTATAAAAAAGTATATATATTCTTGATCACCGTGACCTCCTGAGTCGATTTACCCATGTCCGTCCGTCTGTCTGTCTGTCTGTTGAAATCACGATCACAGGAGAACCGGTAAAGATATCGTAATGAAATTTTGCAGAAATATTGTTTCTTGTGGTGTGCAGGTTGGTATTGAAAATGGGCAAAATCGGTCCACGACCACGCCTATTTTTTAGTAAAAATGTGATATCAGCGTTCGTTTTTGAGTTATGACAACAAAATTTCATTCCTGAGTATAGAGTAGCATTATCCGTTAATAACCCAAATATGGGCGTGATCCGCCCACTTTTAGGTTACACAGGCAAAAGAGGGTTATATTGTTAAATATATGAACTTCCTGAATAAAACTTTAGATAACAACTTGTTTACCAAAAAAACATTATTACATCAAAACTGGGTGCGGTCCGCCCACTTTTACACTACTTATGTATACAGAATACCTCATGAAAACAAGTTTATTACCACGGAAATAAAGTTTAAATTTGAACACAATAATAAAATAACTAAACTAGTTATTTTGTTTTGAAAAAGGTAATGACCACGCCTACTATTTATACAGAGGCATAGCTAGGTCTCATGGAGCCCGCGACGGTCAATCAACTTGCAGCCCCAAAAATTCATAGAATTCAATAAGTCACTACTTGAATTCCACAACTGCCACCCCCGACATCGTGCCGCCCAGAGTGGACCGCCACGCCCGCCCCCCTTACTACGCCCCCCTTTTAAATTTTTTTCAAAACTTTTAGGTGTAGGGTATCTAAGATTCGGCCAGGCCGAATATAGCTTTCTTACTGGTTTTTCTTTGCTATTTTATGGTTATTATTGAAATTGTTTTCAATTGTTTGCAAAGTAAGTAAAGTGATTAGCATCCCGACTTTCTTGTATTAAATGCTAAACAGCTGAGTAAATTCATAGGTAGTGACGACCTCGATGTACTATCTGAAGAGGTTGTGTTTCAGGTTGTAATAAAGTGGATCGAATACGAACCAGAGTATCGCAGGAAGCACTTTACAGAGCTTCTGGCACAAGTGCGATTGCCTCTGTTGTCAACTGCTTTTCTGATGGAGAAGGTGGAGCCACTCTGTAATACAATGGAAAGCCTAAAAATGGTCCTGACGAAGCTAAAATCTCGTCTACTGCTCACATGTATTGTAATTTCACTCATCCCAGGAACACTTCATCAAATAGTGTCGTAAGCTCATGAAAGAAATTGGAAATAAAGAAATTGGAAAATTATTTAATTATAGTGATATTAATTCTGTATTTTATACGGTAAACAGTGAAGGCATCTGTTGCAATCCGAAGCTTCAGACACCTAAATGCACCTAAAATGGTAAGTGCACGCGGAAGTTTGACACCCCAAGTGCATCAACGATGTTTAACAATACTTATTTTGCAAAGATATTAAAGAACAAATGAAAAAATATAAACGCGACTATTCTGGAGTTATTCATAGTAATTTTTTTTGTCAATAGGCGAACAACCATGCATTTGCAACAAAAAATTAGCACAGCGACTACTTTATACCTAACTAAATATGTGAAATAAACATCAATACTGTGTGAATGTGGAAGTATAAATTTATTATCGTTATATGAAACTGGTAGTTATATTTTATATATATTTTGCACATATAAAAAACATAATATTTTTAATTATTTGTTTTGACTTTTCCAGAATGCACCCCCGAAAAACAAATTTTTCACCTTAACGAGGTCACAATATTTTTATATTTTTTTTTTGCTCTTGATATGAAGTTGGGTGCAGTTACATTACATTTATTTGTTTATATAATTAATAATAGATGGCGCTGATTATGTAAAGGTCCATCTATAGGGTCCGCTATCTAACGTTTTTTTTTCAACTAGTGCTTATTTCGTGAATGGTATCACTTAGCTTATGTCTGATTTGACAGATAATTAGTTTTATCCTTCCGCTGAACGAATATGGTTGTGTATACGCTTGAACAACGCTGGGAAATATTGCGACATTACTTTTGCCAAAAAAATCATCTTTTCAGATGAAGCTCATTGATCTTGGCGGGTATGTAAACAAGCAAAATTGTCGCATTTGGGGCACAGAAAACCCGCACGCATACATTGAAAAGCCAGTGCACCCAAAACGAGTCACTGTTTGGTGCGGATTTTGGTCCAGAGGCATAATTGGGCCATTTTTCTTCGAAAATGAGCAAGGAGTGGCCGTTACAGTCAATGGCGATCGTTATCGGGCCATGTTGAAGAGGAGGATATTGGCAACATTTGGTTTCAACAGGACGGCGCTACGTGCCACACAGCCGAAGCTACACTCGCATTTTCAAAAAAAAAAAAGTTATTTGGCGGACCCTATATAATGCGTCTCCTACAATATTAATTAATGTATATATGTATATTATAATAATTAAATATATTTAAATATGGTACCGATAATGTTAGAAATAGAAATAGAGATTAAATGAAGTAAACATTAAATTAATTAAAAAAATGTAATATTAAAAATAGACACAATAGAATGGAATAGAACATAGAACAACAATAGAATAGAATAACAGAACAATAGCGTCTTTGTTTGTTTCCTGGTGTCTTTCTATAATATGTTACCTCAAATTTTTTGTCTAATAATTGTATTATACAACTGTATTATACAACTCATAAGACTTCATAGTCTTAAGGTATAATGTAATAAATAAATAAATAAATAATAATTTTGACATTGCCAATTCACGTCGAAATTCTAATTGGGCGAACCAACTCTTCATGCCAGCAACCAAGCATTTAAATAGAAAGATCCAAAACCCAAGAAAGGAATGGCCACCACTATTTCTTCCTCGGAATGTTATACATTAGGCATTGACATTCTGATTCATTCACCAGGCATGGTGAAACAAGTATCATTATACATACGTTTTTTAGTATCTTTTAGCCAGAGCGTGACTGAAGCTTATGGCTTACCAAGCAAAGTGCTGTGGTTGCATTAATGGTAGAAACTTGGGCTTGAATCACTCACTAAGTATTATTATTGAAATAAATGGCCTTGGGTCATACATTTCAAGTTATATGGAACTGGAAATGGTGATTACTACATACAACAATGTAGCTCAGCGATAGAGTGTTGGCTTTGCATGTAAAGGGTCCGAGTTCGAAGAGCCCGAGGGCAGATTTGATTTCTTTAAATTAAAACTAATTTATAGAAGATTTTTAATGGAAACAAATATGCAAATATTTTTTTAATGTATTAAATGTGTGTAGGTTGTGTATTGTTTGTTTTATTTTAATTGTAATTAGGTTTTAAAGTTTTTCTTCTATATTAGACTAGTATATAAGCCTGACTTCGCCAGGAAGTTATTACTTTTTATTTAGTTCGTAAAAAAAACTGCCAAGTCTTTTGGACTTTCTCACCTTACACGTTTTTGGTTTATTTATTTTGGAGCATCAAAAGTAAAAAATTAATCGCAATTTAATATCGATTGTTTGTATTTGATTCAAATATTGTTTGCGAATATTTCTTTAAAAACAATATTTTTTGTGATCACCGTCGTCTCCATCAGCGGTCGACCTCCTTTTAAAAAGTTGGCCGCGATTCCCATGGAGGCCACAGGTAACGCTATATCGCCTTTCCTCGCACCACGCTCAAGAGGGTTTTGTATAGGTAGGTTTTTCCACTTCTCCCAGGTCCATCTAAGAAGAAGCATTTTGATGATCTGCTAGATGTGTATATTGCATCTATGTATAACTTTATTAAAGCAACACCCTGTTCATCGTCTAAACATTCGACCATATGACCTGTTGTTATTTGTTTCATTATATCAAGTGCTGCTCCGGCATCATAAAGCAAGTTTTGAGGTGTAGTTTTAAGACCGATGTCCGTACAATTTTTACCATGTAAATTAAGTATTTCTTGAACATCGCGTAGGCCTAGATCTTCATAGTCTGCGTGTGTTCTACAATGATCCGGATGTCTTCCAGGTAGGTCTGCTTTAAAGTGGTTAAGAAACTTGTCCCACAATTTCTGCGGCTCAAGTAGGCACCCAAAAACACAGATCAAGACACACAATTCTCTGAGCGCTTTTGGCATGCTGACTTCTACAGCCTCAGCCAGTGCGGCTTCCCAAACCGAATCGTCTTCTAAGATACCCAACTCCTTGCATGCCGTTTTGAATGTGATCCCGTGCATAGTTCTAAGGTTCTCAAAACTGACTTCTCCTGTCACATGTAATAGAAGTAGTCTTAAGATAATATCGCTCACCTTCCGATATACTCACTGTGAACATTCGTGCTATGACTCTATCACTGTCTCTTTTTCTCTCTACCCAATATCTAATGTTCCTTTTCTAAACAACTAAACACAACACCACAAAAAATAGTCACAAACAAAACCAATTTAATGAAATTAAACTATTATTAAAAATTATTAAATTTTTAAATTATTAAATTTTTAAATTACAAAACTTTTCATAATAAAATCTGACAAATTAATCAGCACAATCTAGGAAAAAAAATACAAATTTCCTCCCAATCGGATTTTTTGCAAAAAAATGGCGAAGCCATTTGGATTTTTGAAATTTGCGATTTTTCTCATCAACATTAGATGCCTAGAAACATCTGTGAAAAATTTCAGTATTCTAAGTGATGTGGAAGTCCAAAAAAAAGTCCCGGACATATTTTGCTAACAGAAACGCATAGGGATTTTATATATATAGATTTGTATGTAATTGTGCAAATACATTTATGTTCGTTGCTCTGGACGTCCTTCGCTCGATGGTGGTCTGCTTTCTACGGAGGTTTGCAACTAAGTGGAGGTAACAAGATCCAACCGCCAAAGCTGGTGCTCGGCTGAAGTCCGCGCTGTGAGAAGACATGGCTTCGGCAGATCAGGAGATGCAGGTCGGCAAGCGGTATATTTGGCGTAAACATATACTTTTTAGTGTATTTTTTTATAAAAGTTATACACCTATTACATATTTTAAAAATTTATTTTTTAATTGTAGCCTAGGAAAATTTGAGCACATAAGTCTGCCTAACTAATGGTCATATTGCAATTCAACGCATACAGGTACGAGTATCCTATTTAGATAAACGATGCAATCTTTGTGAGTTGCAATTTTAATTTAGTTTGTTATTATAAATAATAAAAGTATAGTATGTACTACGGTAGTCTGATATTAGCAACACTTTCTTGTAGTGAATACAATATTTGTTTTTTAAGCCTTTTATTTTTCTGTAATTGCACATTAAGATATAAGTTCTTTATTTGGCATCGACTATTCCCATCTTTATTTTTAGGGACTCTGGCATCTCTGGTGGTGGTGGTCTCGGCATACGCAGATATACTTTTACAGCATCGTAGATGAACCACTGCGCAGCGGTCAATGTTCCAATCATAACGATTCTCGGTAGAAGTCCACCCCAGAGGCCTATAAAACCACAAAACTATAATAATAACAAACTCAAATATCGTAAATTGAAATAGCTCACCGGACCAACCAAGTTTTTTAGCCACATCAAATGCAGAAGCACCCTTGGCTTGATTTAATTTGGAGACCACTGTATCGGCCGGATGCGAAACAATGGCGCAGAATACGCCAGCAATGTAACCAGCAGCAAAAGTGACCACTAATTGTTCGCCCTTGGAGCAATCTTGACGTGGTTTTGGCACAACGTACCTACAAAAATAGTTGAAGAATTTAGAATTTATATTTATCTTCTTTTTTGAATACAAATCAGTGTTTGTATTTCATGGATTTTAACATGGGTCATCATGGATATCCGCGAAAATATCAGAGTAATCGTCATTTTTCCATTACAGTATGTATTCTAACGGATTACAGGTTTATTGAAAATCTTTAAATGTTAAATTAAATGAATGCTGAAAAGTGAATCTTTCAAAATAGTTGAACTGAATTGAGTGCTTTCGGTTAGAGTATAATTTTCAATTTATGTCAAATGCTGTATACGTACTTGTAAAGAAGTTCCAGTGTTCGTTCAAAGCAAGCAAACTTCATCATAGTGTATGGAATCTGTCGCATCCACAAAGGTACCAATCCCTTGTAGAATGCCGTTATACCCTCTTGTGCAGACATTTTTGGCAGCGCTTCACGTAGCGTATTAGCGAAGCCAGGCGTTGTCTGAATCTTTACCTTGGCTGCTTCCATTGGTGCCAATGCTATGTCAGCAAAGAATTCAGCACTCGCCGATGCAGCCAGATATAGACTGGTTCTGTACAGATAAGAGTTCTCCTCGCCGATTACGTTCGAGTATAAGTCTTTGAATACTTCATACAGGCCAAATTTACAAAGACCTTGCATTGAGTATCCAAAGAATGTGGGTGCCCAGCCCTTAGACAGGCCCTTGATGCCGTCCTCCGCCAATGTTACGCGAAAGCCCGTAAAGACACTTTTATATTTGGCTGGGTCCACTTGCAGACGACACTTGACTAAGTCCAACGGCACCACCATGGTATGCGTTAGACCACATGATATTATCCCACCCAGACCACACAGAGCAAAGTAAGTGTTCGAACCAAATTCGCAGGAATCTGCAAAGCAATAAAACGACGCAACATATATTTTTATTATTTCAAAAAACAACCCCGGCCACCCGCCCCCCAATACTTACCACCTTCAATGGTGGCAGCCGCCATAGCTGCTTGATGCACATTTAGTCCTTTAATTGATTTTTCCACCATTTGGATATCTTCTCTTTTTGTTAATGAATGGCAATTACCCGAAATAAACGGCAGCTTAAACGGTAAAAATTAACTAATTAAAGTCAATCCGTTTCGCTTGTCTGTAAAAAGCGGGACTGAATTGTCGAACATGTACCTAT
Source organism: Myopa testacea (assembly GCA_949629155.1). NCBI lineage: Eukaryota > Metazoa > Arthropoda > Insecta > Diptera > Conopidae > Myopa > Myopa testacea. The sequence continues at coordinate 2,168,390 of OX451348.1, read as the reverse complement.
GTATTTATTTATTATTATATTTATTTGAAGTTAATTAGTAGATGTTATATGCATTTACTCTATTACTCTAGTAAAAACATTTACAATATAATTGGCTTTACTAAAGAAATATAAAGAAACTAAAAATAAATAAAGAAAAACACAAAATATGGCCCATTTTTAGGAATATTGTTTAGTCTGAGACGGTGGACTCGAGAATATAATTTCAAATTCGCTCTACAAGCTGAGAAATGGAGCTATAAGGAAATTGAGCATATTTTTCCATACCTGCCACGCCCCATTTAATGCGTTACAAACGGAAGAGCAAGGTTAATACATATTTCTGAAAACAACTTGTCTTTAAAGATAAAGAGAAAATATAAAATTTACAGCTGTGTGTAATTATAATTATTGGGTTGTACAATTGGATAAAATTGTTCATCTAATTATGTGAACTATCAGTTAACAGATGGCGCTTATACATCTGTTAACTGATAGCTACATATATTTCTGTTAAATTTCTCTTAACTCGCTGTTAAACGAGGAATTTCGTGATACGTTCCTCTGTTGAAGGTCTGTTATTCACATTTTCGCCTCTGTTGTTAACAGAACAATATTGGCAGTGGGATTCTGTCATTTGAAGAGATGCCATGATGCCCAATTTGTACAATATCTGATACAAATATAAACCCACTGACCCTGAACCAAGTGGCCTCGAAATTCCATTATCTCGATTACATCACTAAAATTTATTGCAGAATATGGCGAAAGGATTTTGAAAGCAGTGGACAGATCCTTAGAAAAATTGCGAATACTTTAGGGCATATACTGTGTACTGGCAGGGTATATATTGTATATACATATATGTGGCTACAAGCAATAACAGCCTAACGCAGTTTTTCTTATATTTCAGGAGAATTATTTACAGTTCCAGTTTATTTACTTATTTTATTTATTTATTCATTTATTTAACTTTTTCTTGCAGAATTGTCTGCACTTTCTACTTTTTTTTATTGATTTAAGTATAATGTAATGAAAAAAAAGAAAAGAAAATAATGTAATAATATAATGATTTGGTTTTTAGAATAAACTTCTTTAGTAAACTTGCTACGAATATAAAAAATATGTTTAAATTAGACCCTAATAAGCTCACTTTAATTGTGATAATAACTCATTATCGCCCTATCACTTTCATTGTAACTAATTAATTGGTGTATTTATAGTCTTGTCTTATGTAATTTTTTTCTAGTAACAAAAACATATATGACTTCAAATAGGACTGCTATTTGCTATTATTACGAAAGTATAAATAATAAATAAAATAAATCATAGGAAAAAATATTGCATTTCTCAAAAGCGAGCAATAACAAAATATGAACTAAAGTAATCTTTCCTCTTTTCTCTCTACACTTTCTTAAATCAAGATCAAATCAAAATAGCTTTTTCTAATTCTGAACTTGAACAAAAATTATATAATTACTCAAATGGTTTTCGAATAAAACACAAATACGGCAATGAAATATTCACCCCCAAATAGTTGACCCCAATAATCTGTTATGGGTTATGGTACAAGTATAAAACATTGCTTATTTTTACGAAAAGAACGTATTTTTAGCCCATACTAATTTTGTGTCCGTGAGTTTCAAGGTTTTTTCTATTTTTAGGTGTTCCAAAATTAGTGCCTTTTAGGAATCTTACTTTTGATTTTTACTAAACACGATTAGCAATAATAATGAATTGTAGCTATATTATAAATCACACTGGAATTAGCAAATATTTTTGCTTATTTTCTTCTATATTCTTGCATAATATGATTGCTAAAGTCTCATAATCGGTGCAAAAAGTTTGACAGCGAATTGGATGAAATGTACGCTTAAGCAAAATATTTAAGAGTTTTTTTAGTTTAGTAAAAATTAACCGTTTGGTTGTAACTCACTTATAACGGTTGTAACGGTTAACGACGCTACGACGACGAGCAAAACAAGCGAAATAAATACGATACAATTTTGAAACAAAAAAACGAAAAAACAAGCGTTCGTTATTCGTAAATTCTGAACACGTTATGAGCCGTAAAATGCAGTGAACTTGCGAGAGTCTTTCTAGATATATATATATATATATATTCATAATAGACATGTATGATACATATATATTAGATAATAATATCTATTGATGATATGCATGATGTTACATATACATAAGTACATATACACACACATGTGTACATATGTATGTATATCACGAAAGGCACATACATAAGTATATACCAATCATAATCATCATTAATCTATGTACCGTTAAGGGACCACCATTGCTCATTATCATATTGAATCATCATCAGTAAACATCATCAAATACCACTCATTATCAATCACCACCATCACTCATCATCATCATCATGAATCAATATAATCATCAACACCATTCTTCCTTATCAATTAACGGCATTCATCATCAATCATTATCACTCAGCACCAAACGTCAGCAATCATCATTACTCATCATCAAGCATCTGATCAAAAGTCATCATCAGCAATCATCCGCAATCAATCAATTAATAAATCACCACTCAGCTTCAATAATTAATAATCATAATCAATCAGCAGCATCATCAATCATCATCATCATTTTCAATCATGAACGCATATCATTATCATCAATCACCATCCTCATTCATCAATAAACATCATCAATCACGATCAATCATTAATTATCAGCACAACCATTACAAATCATTACATCATGATCATGAATCATCATTATTAACCATCATCATTCATCAACACAATCATAAAATCACCAATACCAGTCATCATCATCAATCATAATCAATCATCATTAATCATCATCAATCAAAATTAGATACATCAATCATCAGCAATCATCATTATCAATTAGTAGCAATCATTATTATCATTATCAGTCCATCATCAACCATCCATTAATTACCAGCATCTGTTATCATCATCATCATCTATCATCATCAATCATCAACACCAGTCATAAAAAGCAACCATCAACACCAATCATCATCGCATCAATCAACATCATCAATCAGCATCAGCACTCACCATCATCAGTCATAATATCAATCATTATTAATTATCAGCATCATCAATCATCACCAGTTTTTTTTAGGCTTCCTGTATTTCATTTCGCTGCTTGTGTTCCTGTTCAAGGCCTTATATAGGCCTTAAAAAACCTCATCGTATATTTCCTTAACGCCATCAGCTTCGTAGTCCACCAAAGCAGGCTTGCTTTTTTGCGCGGGTGGCTGCTCGGACAGGAGTTGTTGAAGGTCCTGCGGAGAAAACCAGCCACTCCTTCGGTATTCCCCAGCATAGTCTTTATACTGTCCTTAAAGGAGCCTTCCCAGTCTGCTTTCTTTGGGTTAATGGTTAAGAATATCCCAAAATCATCCGGCAAGAATTATTCAATATCCTGGGACTCCTATGAGTTAAGTCTATCAATTCTGACCCTATTGTATTATGGTCTTGGGTTGGGGTGGCTGTGGTACGGTGGCATGCTCGCCGGAACATTTTTTGATGCGGATAATTACTGGTGACGCAAAATGGATCGTCTACAACAACGTTGATCGAAAACGATCATGGTCCAAGCCACAAATCATACCGAAAGCTGAAGTGAAGCAACCAAACGATTAACTCAGATGTTTACCCAGCCCATGTAGTACCCAGCACAGCATTTTTGAAACTTGTTCTGCCATCTCATTTGGAAATTAGTGGAAGTCTTTTACCAGGACTTTCATCATGTAAAGGTCGATTCCAGGGATTTTATCGCTGCTTGGCTGTCAGTACAGATATAATTGCTAGATATCTTATTATATTCAGCCATGAGTGTGCCTCCCGGATGGCCATTACCTCCGTTTGAAAAACACGCCTAAAATAGCCTTGAAGACGAAATTTTTCTGCGATACCACATGTCTCGGAGAAAACCTCACCACCTACAACGCCTTCCAGTATACAAGTATTCCAGTATTCCGATTGAAAATCGATTGAAGCCATTGCGCAATATTTTAGTTGGTACTAACGAACCGACGTAAAATCCTATCAGGGGTGCAAAGATGTGCCGCATAGGTCCTCCTGCCTCTGGACCTATATATGCTTAGGCAGTTAAACAGGTCGAATCTGTCTGCTCCAACGGACTGCATTTTTCCGAGATTTGAGTTTGAGGGTAGACCCATGGTATTCCTTCCAAAATAGGGAGGACTGGTCGACAGGGGATCTAATGCCCAACAGGGGACAGGGGATCTAATGGTGGTATCGCAATCTTCGTGGACGGATCAAAGACCGAGGTAGGTATGGGAGCTGGTTTCTACTACAGCACGCTATACGTAGAACGAACATACAAACGACCAGACGACTGCAGCGTGTTCCAGGCGGAGGTGTTCGCGATCGAGCGAGCCGCAAACTTCATCCTGGAGGAACGGATATCGAATATCGATGTACACTCCTTCGTTGGCAGTCAGGCAGCTTTGCTTGCGTTGGACTCTGTGGAACTGAAATCAGAGGTTGTATCAAAATGTAGACGGAAGCTCAGAGACCTCAAGAAGACACACAATGTCAGACTCTGCTGGGTTCCCGGTCACTCGAATATCGAGGGCAATGGACAAGCGGATCGTATGGCAATGGGGGTCTGTTCAACCGGACCAAGCCATGGGTGGTCTTAAGGTATCATAAGGGTGATGGCCAAGTAGTAACTTCATATGGTGCTGTTTCAGGAACCCTGGGCTATCAAATGGGGGATACTGGGACTATTTAGTAAATATACGCAGGTAATTTACGACAATCGTTGTGAAGTCCCACGAACGTATACTCGTTAGTCAGGAAAAATACGTACTATATTTGTCTTTCAAAATAGCTATTCAGAAATTTTGTAGCGATACAGCTGCTAATGGACATAGGAAAATAATCCTCGAAGTAATTGTATGTAATCTAAAGTCTAAACAAAAAATTAAAAATGAAAATTAAAAAATTAAATCTAAAAAAAAAAATGTGATGCTGAAAAGCAAATAAAAAATAAAAACTGAAAAAAGTGATTAATATTAACAAAAAGTTCTTAATGTATAAAATAGATATATATACATATATTCAACAAACTGCATTCATGTCATCACAACCGCTCATCACTTTGGAAGAAGCTCTTAAGGAAACACAGTTGTTCAACTGGGTTACTAAAAGTCACGGATGACATTAGGATGGCTTTTGATCAAAGACACGTAATCCTGCTTTGACTAGATTATTATAAAGCTTTTCATAGTGTGAATCATAACTTTCTGATTGCCAGCTGCAGAGATATTTCTCCTTTTCCGCAAGTGCTGCTAAGATTATTAAGAGCCACCGCTGACTGACCGCTATCAAATGCACGCTACCAATGCAGGACAGTAACCCACTATGTGGCCCGCCGTCTCCACATCATCCTCCGCAGACATCATCCTCCATCAGACCCATCTTGTGAAGGTGATATCTGAAGTTTCCATGGCCAGTAATGAATGCCACCAGACAGCTCAGACTAGCCCTTGTATGGTTGAGCAGTCTGGACGGTAGCTCTTCACGAAGCGGTCTCTTGAGGAGCAGCATCGTCTGTCATGCTGTAATTAAAATATTTAACGACATCAGGAATACTTTTTTCCTTAGAAAACTCTTCTGCACCCCCGGTTGATGGAGTGGTAAAGTTTCGGCTTTATAAAGGGTGACCAAAATATCTACCTGCATGAAAGTCTAACTAAAGCAAATCGTGAAGTACTGCAGTATGCTAACATGAAGAGGAGAGAGAAATTACTTGTCTCTGTGTTTACTTTACGTGGGCGAGTATTTGTCAGAGCTTCAGCTGATAACGAGGCAAAGCTGGTTAGTGACATGATGAGTGTTGATCGCGTCGTTGGAAGCTAATATTTATGTGAATTATGTGTAATTATAAATGTTTACTATTTTTAAGTTGTCTATACTTTAAATACTTCTGGTTAGGACTACTTATTAACATATTACTACTCTTTTCAACTATAATACTAACTTTCATCTTTCCTACGAATACTATTTGCTTACTATCTTCCTCCCCAACATTATCTCTTCTTGAACACCTGTTGAATTATTTTGATGCTATACACTTGCTTGTATCTGAGACTGGCTTTATTTTTTCTGATGTTGTCTCATGATGGCGATAATGTTGATGGTGCTATTGATTGTTACAAAGCCTTGGTGAATGTTTTATGCAAGCAATCGTGTGGTTTAAATGTCATACATTTTAATGCAAGAAGCTTGAATGGTTTGAAATTGGACTATGCTAGATATATTTTTGAGGGTTCGGCTGTGGATGTTGTTTGTGTCTCGGAAACGTGGTTCAAAAGTGAGGTGTCTGATTTGTTGTATAACTTTGATGGCTATAAGCTTTACCGCAATGACAGATGTGTTAAAAGGGGTGGTGGCGTTGCCATTTACTGTAAGCGTACTCTCAACTCTAAACTTATTGATAAAGGAAATAGCTCTTGTGAGTTCCTAAATGTAGCAATATATGATAATAGTATAAAAATTCTTGTCTCGTGTGTTTATAATCCTCGGCGTAGTCAAAGTGTAGAACCGTTTTTTACTGACCTCTCTGGTAAACTTATTGACTACGATTATCTTGTTGTGTGTGGTGATGTTAACGTTAATTTGTTAGTTAGTGATTCTGTAACTGAAAATTTTTTGTATTATGTCTCAATGTGTGGCTTAAGTATCATCAACTCTGACATACCTACTAGGTATGCACCTGCTTGCGAACCTAGCTTACTTGACGTTTGTCTTATATCTGATAGCTCCATTCTTTTACATTACGACCAATTGACCTTCATATCTGACCACGATCTTTTATTCTTTAGTCTTAATATATCTTTATGCAGAAATCAAGTACATAACTTTTCTTATTTTGATTTCAATGCAATTAATTATGAGTCATTATATGCGGAATTATCAGCAATATGTTGGAATGACGTCTGGTTCTATGAAACAGTTGATGACAAACTCAATGACTTCATGACAAAATTAAATACTGCTTTTTTCAATCATGTTCCACTGCGATCAGTTCGAGTATCAAACAGAGGATGCCCCTGGTTTACTGATAGTGTCTTAGTGGCCATAAAGAAAAGGAATAAACTGCACTCTAAATGGAAAAAAAGTAGGGCAGCTCAGGCGTGGGAAGAATATAGAAGTGCTCGCAATACAGCAACAATGTTATTAAGAAATGAAAAAAAGAAGTATTTTAGCTCAAAGCTTAATCACAATTTGAGTTCTAAGCAGCTATGGAAAAATATAAAGAAGCTAAGAATTGTTGACAAAGTCCAGGAAGAATGTGATTTGGATCCGGATGTACTCAATGAAATATTTTTGTTTAATGTTAGCTATAGTCCCTATAGTGGCATTCTTGATAGAAATGAATTATCTGAAACGTCAGGTATATCATCCATTTCTCCGTTTGTATTTTCTTCTGTTAATGAAAGTGATGTAGCTAATAATGTATATAAAATAACCTCTAATGCGGTGGGGGTTGATGGATTATCTATTAGGTTTGTTAAGGTAGTATTACCGTACATTATAGCTCCCCTAACTCACATCATGAATCATTGCCTGACATGCTCGAGATTTCCTAGTTTGTGGAAAACAGCCACAATAATCCCTATTGCTAAATCCGCATCTGCGTCGCACCCTACTGACTTTAGGCCTATAAGTATTCTGCCTGCTTTGGGAAAAATCCTTGAAAGGATCATGTATTTTCAAATATCTACTTATTTGAATTTAAACAAATTGTTATCTCCACTGCAATCGGGCTTCCGAACTGGCCATAGTTGTGCGACCGCTCTATTGAAAATTACTGATGATGTTAGAATATTTTATGACCAAGATGATCTGACACTACTTTGCCTGATTGATTTTTCTAAGGCTTTTGACTCTGTAGATCATACTCTGCTGTGTAGAAAGCTAAGTAGTCATTTTTATTTTAGTAGTAGTGCAGTTAATTTGCTTTGGTGTTACCTCGAAGGAAGAATGCAGCGTGTGAAAATTGGAAGTAAACTGTCCTCGTTTAAATTAGTCACCAAAGGAGTCCCTCAAGGGTCAATTTTGGGTCCTCTATTGTTTTCAATGTTTATTAACGATGTCTTCTCAGTTTGTAAACATGCCTCGATACATGCTTACGCTGATGATATACAGATCTATTTATCCAGTCCTATTAGTCTTGTTGAGGATTTGTGCTGTAAACTCAATTGTGATTTGTCCTCACTTAACACTTGGGCTGCTTCCAATCTGCTACGCATTAATCCTACCAAATCAAAAGTACTTCCTATTATAAGAAGGAATTCTTGTTTTGATTACATCCCGCCTTTGATCATTGGCGCTACTCAGTTGGAGTTTGTGAGCAAGGTAAAAAATCTTGGATTCATACTCAACTCCAAATTTACATGTACGGACCATATTAATGCTACTGTTGGGAAAATTTATGGGATTTTGCGATGCTTGCGGTCGTCTGCCAACTACACTCCTCTTGAGACCAGACGCAGACTCGTCAAACAGTTGATTATGCCTCATGTAACGTTTCTGGGTATTGTGTACAGCCATCTCGATTCGCAATCTCAGCATAAGCTTCTTGTAGCATTTAACCATGCTGCTAGGTACGTTTATGCTGTCCGACGTTTCGAGCATATTTCGCTTGTAAGCAAAGGTATTCTAGGGTGTGGATTACCGGAATATCAAAGTATCCAAAACATTATGTTTTTACATAAGCTTGTCCATACCCAGAACCCCCAGTACTTATATGAGAAGCTGAGATATCTTCGGTCTGCAAGAGCTTTAAGTTTTATAGTTCCGAGGTACAACTTTCTCAATAGTAGCAGGTTCTTTTTCATTAGCACCATCAGACTCTGGAATTCGCTACCGTTGCATTTGCGACGGATTTCGTTGACCGCCCGTTTCAAGCAAGCAATTGTTGTGTATTTTTCTAATAGTTAAATATGTGTTCGAATCTATTGTATAATCTATATTCCTGTCTTCTTTTCATTTTAAAAATTTTCACTAGACTCTATTCTATCTTTAGGTTTTAAGCTTAATAACGAAAAATGTTAGCATTTATGTGTTTATAAATTTTTATTTAATTTATATGAATTGTTATTCTTAGTTTTAAGTAATTTATTATTCTGATTATGTGTTATTTTTATTTTTATTATTTGAATTTTTGTTTTTTGTTTCATGTTTGTATATTATTTCGTGGAGCACTATTAAAGACTCATGTCTTAGTGTGCAATTATAAATTTAATAAATTGAAATTGAAATTGAAATTGAAATAAAGAGTTACATTCTTAAGTCAAACATAAAAGGGGCCCTCAGGGGTTCAGTTGCCCTCATTATGGCTAAGACGGATAAAGCAAATAAGGGGCGAAGGTTATTGCTGTTCAAAATTGAGCACTTCGCCATGATGTAGAAAAAGAAAAGCAAAAATAACAAAGTGAGAGTGTACTGCGGTTTCTGGACCGCATCAAAAAAGATGTTCTTGCAGGGGGATTCCATCACCAGATATGATAGTTGCGGGGTTATATGAGTTTCGCGATAAGAGAGATCGTGTGGCCATCAGGAGGGTGGCTTCCTACTATGAAGAGTTCTAAGCACGGGGATCGGTTCTTGTATCGAGGTTGAAGTCGAGGTCAGCAGTCAGAGAACGAACACTTATCCGGCACTCCACCTGTCCGCATTCATATTTCCATTTAAACTGACCAGAGTGAGAGTGACCAGAACTTCCTCCCAAATATGAAACGTTTTCGAGCTCGGAAAAGTGAGTTTTAGAGTATTACTTTACATTATACTACATTTATATGTTTCCATTGACGCTTTGCGGTTTGGGTTGTTTAAACTCTATTTTAAACTGAAATGTTTTCACAATTAATTTTATGTTGAAGCGACCAAATTTTCAACGCTCGAGGATGTTACCTTTTATAGATAATATTGTAGAATATTGTTGCTAAATTTGTTTTTGGGAATTCCATATTTACGAGTATAACTGAAAACTACAAAGAACGCTAATAGTATTTATCGATAAGGATTGTTATTCATCAAATTTTCTGAATTAAAACGATGTTAAGTAAAAAAGTTGAGAAATAAACCAAAACATCAACCGAGATTATAAAGAAAAGTGACTGTAACGCGACGGCTGGTGAGATGATCTTGTGAGGCCTTGTTATGTTATAATTTCCTCATATTATACTGTATTATGCAATATTATTCATGTTTATCGTATGGACTTCTTGCTTGCCGAACACGTATTCAGTTTCATTAAACGAGTCTAAAGACAAACAGCAAAACAGCTAAAATATGTAATGTGTTTATGCCATGTACGAGTATATCAATGAAAATGAATTAAGGGTGACTTTTCGCGCCAGCGCCGAAGTCAAATACTAAAGCCAGAGTACTGGTCGTCGGTCTAGCAGCACGCTATCTCTGCTGTCTACTGTATTATGTTCTTGCATTGTACAATAAATCTAAATTCTTTATAGATGATAACGGGAGATAAAGGGCATAGTTTGGTTGAATAACTTCTATATAGGTAACGTATGTAAACAGTTTCATTCTGGATGGATTGTTTTATAGGTGTTATTGTATACTTTTTCATAAAGAAATGCTAAATAATCATGCATTTCGTTATAATGCTAAATTAAAAGAAATAAATAATTTTAAGAAATCTAATAAGTAAAAAAATAAATACTATCTATCACACCTCTCGCAAACCTGCGTTTTTAATGTACAAAAGGAGAAATAGAAAACAACAAAGGCTTATATAGACGAGTACAATTATTGCTCAGGATCATTCTTTGATATTCCAATAATAATTCTCTAATATAGTATAGTGGAGTTTGGGAATGGCCAATTCGATTCAAAAATTAGCCGCATCCAATAAGAATCCTAAATAGAATCTAAATAAGCTGTGGCTTGAACGGTGTTTTAAACTGATAGCCGAAATCTAATATGCATTACTTTCAAGTGTAGGGTTTAAATACTCGAAGCGTACAATACATAGAGGGATGAAATTTCAAAGAGTGGATGAATTCACTGTCCAAATGTGTGACAGTGTGCGCAGAACAGGGAGTGGGGTGGTTGTAACTCAGTTCGCAAGGGTTGCTTTCTATGTGTTTTGTTTCAAATTCTCAGCAATTCAGTTGAAATTTGTTAGATTTTGCGTACGGCCGATACAACCCAACACTCCCGACCCGAATAAGGGACATTTTTTAAAAATGTTATTTGTTCAATCAAAGACAAACAAGCGAAAAAGAATCGCATAAATTTTATGTCACAAAAATATATATTAAATACAAGAATGGGTTATAGTTTATATGCGTTTAGTAGAGAACGTGGCTTGATTAAAAAGAAAAGTAGTGAAAACGAAACATCTACAACTGTATATAGTAAGTGCCTTTTTCTCTGAATCGTACCAGCAAAAACACCACAAAATTTCGTACGTATGTATGTAGTTCGGAGTCAACACTCACTGCAAAATTACTGCTACTGTTTTTTTAAAAATTCAGAATCAAATGATTTGTAGGAAAATAATTTCGTGTATGAATGGTGAATTGTTTCCTGGTTTCTGTGTTTGTTTTTATGCGTATATGTATGTGTGATGCGCAAAGTGTTGTGTAGAAAAAATATAACAAAATATGTTTTCACATTAATTTGTTATTTTGTCACTCGCTGTGACTCTTTTGTAGGAGGTAAAAAAAAGAAATTTTCAATCAAGATGGTGTTAAAAAATAAAAAAACATTTGTATAAATGTAAAGTAGCATTTATTAAAAAGAGCAACAACAACAACACTTGTTAAGGACAAATTCGATTAAGAATGTCAGCAGTGAAAACAATATGAATCAGCGAAAAACGAACACAAAAATAGACGAAAACGTAACTACAGCAATCAGAAAGAGAAAACCTGAAATTTCCGCAATACAAAAGCAAGAAGAAGAAATTTTGGGAAAGCATTGTATATCCTTCCCAAATTATCAAACAAAGGATTCTTATTGAAATACGAAATACGAAAAGAATAAATTTCGAATTAGACCATAAGGAACTTTGAATGGAGTGATGAGATCAAAATCCTAAGCTACGGTTGCTACGGTGGATGGGGTGGGTGAGTTCTGATCCTCACAGGTACTATAAAATAATAAACGAATAAATAACTAACTTAACAAATAAAGCAGCTCCTACCAGAGTCTGGTTTTCGGGTTGCAGTTGTTCAAATTTTGACCAAATTATTTTGTATACATACATATACAAGTCTCATGAGACAAGCAAAAGCAGAAAAAGCCAATTCGAAACAATACATAGTTTTTGTCATGTATAAAACCCAAATCTGTTCATTCTAAGAAAGTTAAAAAATTCCTATTAAAATAAATGAAGTTATGAGTTCAACCTTTTAAAGGCAGAATATTCTAATGTGTATGTTTGAAGTTCCTAAAATATTCACGTATGTATTTACATGAACATATATCTATGGTCACAAGCCGTACCAGGATCTCTCTCTCTCTCTCTCTCTCTCTCTCTCTCTGTTTTTATCACTTCTCAGGAAAATTATTTAAAGTTTCACTTCATTTACTTATTTTATTTACGAGTATTTATTCATTAATTTAATTTGTTTTGCAGAATGGCACTGAAAGGGTGAAAGTGTATATTAATTTAGTCCTAAAGTGGGCAACGCACAGAAGTAGGAGTGGCAGGCTATAGAAATGTATGTAAAAACATACGTATATACGAGTATATTTGATTAGCGTCGATTTATCCCTGTCCGTCTCTCTGTGAAAAAAGCGATTGAAATTAAGAAATTATGTCAAATAAGATTTATAAAATACTTATAATTTACAGGTGGGTAAAGTAAAAACATAACTTTCTATAAATTCCCCATTGAAAGTCCCCAGGGGTCTGGTGAACCGCCCTAGCATTCTAAAAGTTGTCTTTAAGGTTATTTCATCAGAAGTCCATGGTATTTCGGCTTCGGCCACATCGGAGACAGGAATCTTTTTCAGAAAATAATCTCCTAATTAATGCAATTAGTTAAAGAAAGGATAACGTGTGAAAGAGAAGGGAAGGGAAGGGAAGGGAAGGGAAGGAAAAGTGATTCTATCATGATCCTAATAGAAATACCGCTATTTTTTGGGTGTTTTGGGTTATTTTGTCTGTTGTACTTTGTAATCAATACCTTTCCTTTCTTTTAGGAAGCAAAAGTACAATAATAATTAAACAAGGTTTTACTCCCGAATAACTGTGAACTATACATTAACTTTCGATCTTGGGTAAGACTTTTCAAGCCACTCACCAAAAGCTCACAAGCTCATCCAAAAATTCACATTCATACTTATTCACATAGAAATTCATGAGTGTGAATGAGAATACTCATTGAAATGTGAGTATCGTTTAGAATAAGCTCTCATGAAGTCATGAATATTCGAAAACACTCATCTCAGGTAGAAATTCTGAAAATATTTCAGAAATATTGGAGTATAAGGAATTAGTGGATATTATAATATAGTATTTGAAGCTCATCTAAGATCTATAATAGCATCTAGCTGTCTCACTTTTCTATATAGCCTCCAGATCATAAAGGTGTATATATGTACATTTTAGAATTTTATAATAAAAGCAATAAAATTACTTGTTTAGTGCACCATCAATTCGCCCTTTTTCTCCTTCTCCTTCAAATACTCGTTGATGTGGTCATTGATAACTGCCAATGTTATAATGAAAAAGGATAGGAGCCTATAGAAGGTAGGCTCTTTTGAAATCTCCATTCCACCGAATTCCTTGTGTGATGTTGATGCATAATAAAGTCCTAAAATAAGAAGTTTCTAACCATTTTTACAAGATTAAATTTCGGTCAGGCAGCCACATCAACTACAAATTTCTTGATTACGTCTATGAAGTCACGCTCATTACTTAATAGAAGAGGTTATGTTAACATTAAATATCCCATCGTTACCGTCAGGAACCAGCCGACTGAAATCACAAATTCAAAATATAAACTAGTCTTTTAAACTTCCGAATTATTACCTGTTTTGTAGTTTTTGACATTTGGTTTAAAATTGTCTTGGTTTGTGCTCCAAATAATTTTTAGAAAGGCGCATAAGACGGAACTTTTAGGACTTATATTAGCCATTTAGCCATATTAAAAGTGCATTTTTATTTTTTTTAATTGTCTATAGTAAAGTAATTTATTGTATACCTTTGGCACCAGGATATTCATAAGCTGTTTTCCATCCAAACTGATGTCAAAGTAAAATTGCCAAAGTATTTATTCTTTTCACCTCATACGAATTACTTTTCTATTTATCGAAATGCTTTAACTGGCATGAAGCAGTCCACTATTATTATATTATGATATTTAATGCCAACAAATTTTCTGATATTTGCTCATAATTAATCACATTATGGGTCTTTTCACTCATACATATATACTCGTAAGTAAAAATTCATATAAAACGAATTTTTCCAGACTTCTAAAAATGTCGATATCGATTCATAACAAATAAACTACTACTGTCATCGCAGAAACGAACTGATAAAAATCAAAAAGAATTTTGTAATGAAAAATCTTCGAAATTCTATTATTAAAATGAGCATGCAGTCGATTAGTGAAATCATCGATCAACAGTCGCTATCGGATCAACTTGTAGTTGATGCGAGCGAGCTCATGGTGCACGGCGGTGTAAACGGCATGGAATCGCGTTCCCCATCGCCCAGTACTGTTCTCTCGGTACACGATGTGATAGTGGATGAGAACGGTGAATCGAACCACCTGCTCTCAACAGATGATGGCACATCCCACTCAGTTGTCATGGTGCGAACCATCATTGATGGTCACAGTCGAGTGTCGTCCTTTAATAACTGTTATACGGATCAAGCTCAGCATCAGCAGCAGCTGTCGAGCGGCAGCCGTCACCGGCAGCAGCAAGAGCGGCCTCTTCCAAATCACCACCACCATCAGGGACAGCAACGACTGAACACTGGCAGTCCTGTTCAGTTTGTGGTTTCCGGTGATACACTAGATGCTCTGTCAGTTCGCTCGACGGCGAGCTCTACAGCAAATATGATATCTGTTAAGCAGGACCATAAGCTCGTCATACTCAATAATAATAACCACAACATTAGTCAGCCGGATAAGAATATGGAGATCTCAGTGGTTGGAGTGATGGATGATCTCTCTTCGGAGACAACTGAGGTGACACTGAATCAACATCACCATCAACAGCAGAGGCTACAGCAGCACCATAATCGACATCACAATCACAATCAGCATTCACTGCAACATCACAATATTCAACAGCAGCAACTGAACCCGCCCCTTCATCAACACCAGCATCATTCGAAGAGCAATCATTCGCATGGCCATCAACATTCCTCGCATCATGAAGCTTTATCGGTTATTGTCCAGCCCCAAGAGGACTCAACGCAAATACTAAGTCCTGATATTGGTGTAGTTGGAGTGGTGGGAGTCGGTGATAACTCTCTGGATCCCAACTCGTATCAGACGCTAACTTCCGTTAATGAGCGTATGTCATCGCCGGGATTCAGTCCGACCACTTCGTATGCTACATTAACGCCGCTGCAGCCACTTCCTCCCATTTCAACGATGTCGGAAAAGTTCGCCTATGGCGGTCATATCAGCGGCGGCGGTGTTACGGGCCGAAATTGCAATTCCTCATCAGGATCAGTTTGCGGCTCGTTTGCGGTGATGCAGCACCAGAGTAACATGAATGCTCTGGGTTTGAGTGGCCTTAGCAGTGTGCAATCACCGTACTCGTCGTATGACAAGCTGTCGGCCATGAGTATGTCCATGTCACCCCCGCACAACTACTCCAGCTCGCCCACACACACACTGTCCGGAATAGTTGTGCCGTGCATGTCGCAGGCCGAGTCGCCCAGTCCCTGCGGTGCTCTCTCGCCGCAGTCCGTGTATAGTCACTCCACA
This sequence comes from Myopa testacea, assembly GCA_949629155.1. Classification (NCBI taxonomy): domain Eukaryota; kingdom Metazoa; phylum Arthropoda; class Insecta; order Diptera; family Conopidae; genus Myopa; species Myopa testacea. The sequence continues at coordinate 2,152,429 of OX451348.1, read as the reverse complement.
GACTTGCACTCGCCGCCTCTGAATTGCGGTGGGGACGCGAGTAGCACGACGCAAAATCATCAGACGCAACATCAGAAGGTAGTTTGTATGTCGTCCCGACAGCTGGTGGATAGCAGTGTTGTGGTAAGCGACGCGATAGTGGTCACCGGATACGAATCGCCATATGAAGCACATCAGCAGAACCTTTTTATTACTACAACACCGAACTCGTCCGCCTCGGGAAGAAGTTGTTCTCAGCTGCAATTGAAGCATAGTCCGATACTGAGTCCCCATTCAGTTTCGGCGAGCTCAGTTTCGTTGCACTCGCCTGTCGGTTGTAGTGCGAATAATCAGCCGGTGGTGACGCTACCGCCCATTAATAGTACCATGGAGACTCTTTCAGCTGCTTCCTTGGCAGCGGCGGTCATAATGTCACCCACGGAGGACCGGGAAACGGAGGGATTGGCACAGATTGTACAGTTGCAGCGAGATGTAGGCGTGGTTTCGCTGACACCATCACCGCCTTCACTAGCAGGGCCAACAACATTGCTGACTGTACACCACACACAACAGGAACACCACCACCAACAGTTGGGACTGCAACAGTCCACGGCAATAACATCGAACCGCAGCATCTCCGATCAGTACTCGGTCGCCAGTAAAAGCAGCAAGTTGCATCCGGTGACCAGTGATAGTCTTGGCGCCGTCGATAATAACAGTAATATTACCGGCAATATTAATAACTCAAGCATGTGCAACACAAGTATGCAGCAACAGCAACAGCTGCAGATCAACACGCTTCATGTGGGTACAAACGTCAATTCCAATGTATCGTCGGGCGGCAGCAGCAGCTGCAGTGGGGGTGACATTGAAGAAATCAACACCAAAGAGCTGGCGCAACGCATTTCAGCCGAGCTAAAGCGTTACAGTATTCCGCAAGCAATATTTGCACAGCGTGTGCTGTGCCGCTCACAAGGTACGTTATCGGATCTCCTGCGCAACCCGAAGCCGTGGTCCAAGCTCAAGTCCGGCCGTGAAACATTTCGCCGAATGTTCAAGTGGCTGCAGGAACCCGAGTTTCAGCGAATGTCCGCACTACGCATGGCAGCTGCACAAATTCCACAACGCGGTGCAAGCGGTGAGTGTAGGCGAATATTTAAATAAGACACAATAGTTTATACACAATTCCTTCAATAGTTTATACACAATTCCTTCAATTCAATAGCAAATCGTTCTCTTCCAGGTGGCGGTAGTGCGGTTGCCTCTACAGTAATCGGTGCGCCTGCTGTCGTCTGCAGACGCAAGGACGAATTACATATCGAACACATGTCGCAGCCGAAGAAGCCGCGACTTGTTTTCACCGACTTGCAGCGACGCACATTGCAAGCAATCTTTAAAGTATGCGGCGGTCAAAGCTTTAAAACATTTCGAACTAATTGAAAGTTATTATTTCAGGAAACTAAACGACCTTCGAAGGAAATGCAGGTGACCATTGCGAGGCAGCTGGGATTGGAGCCAACAACGGTGGGCAACTTTTTTATGAATGCGCGTCGTCGTTCGATGGACAAGTGGCGTGACGATGACTCGAAAAACAATATGAACAATCACAAAAACTACCATCAAAATAACGACCATCAACAGGATCATTCGCCGGTGTCACCAGGCAACCAACATTCGCTCGATCTCGACGAGGATCCGGACTTGGATCTAGATCTGGGACATGATGACTGTGACCTGGATGAGGAACATGATGACGACAATGAAAACGACGAAATGTTGTGACACAACACCGAACAAATCATCCATGCCGAACAACAGAAAGAATTGCAACGCAGGCAACGACAGCAGCAACAGATATTAGAAGGCAAAGAAAAAAAACAAGAGTTGAACTATCAGGAACAACAACAGTTGCTGGATGAACTTACTGACGACCTGGTGGAAATGCAAAACGAACGAGAGCTGATTGTCGAACAAATGAAGGGACTAAAGTGTCCAATCAGTCACAACATTTCGGCGAAGATATACACCAAACAACAGCAGAAACTCCAGCGGCAACAGCAACAGCATGCCGTTACCATGCACAACTGCAATAAAATGAGCAAGAAAACTGCTAGGTTGGCAACACTGGAGCAATATTTTGTAGATCATGAACGTAAGCAGGAAAATAATAACTGTACACACCAACAAGCAAACGATGTAGCCGCCTATGAGACGCATCGGCAGTCACCCCGAAAGCGTCTATTTATGAACGCCTGCCGCAGCAACACGCATGAGGACGATGACAACACTAACGGCAATAACCATGATGAGCTGAATCATGACTTCGTATTGAAGAATGATAATTCCGGGGATTTACTAATTACTAGTTGCAACAAACTGCACCCAGAAGATGACGAAATTGAAAAGGATTGTGTTAAAAACAGCATCCACTCCATAACATACAGACCATTGCACGATCGCTGCGATTACACACATCCGGAACATTTTGTTACTGATGCAGACATTCACAACATCGATGATGCAGACATTCACAACATCGATGATGCAGATGTTGCTGGCACCGGGACAAATGTTCACACAAATAAAGTCAACATAAATCGCCATCTGCACCTACAACAGGATGAGGCTTACATCGATGACGATGTTGTTGCTGCCGAAGCCGACTGCAGCGGTAGCAGTGACAACAACCTGATCGCCTCAGTAGTGGACGGCGGAACCGAAGCAGCGTTTGCTGCATCCAGGGTCAATGATAGTAAGAATTTCCTTGTGACAGATGAACACCAGGAGTTAATTTTGCCAGGCAGTGCCGATATTTTTATGCAGCATCAGCAACAAACTCAGAGAGAGAACGATTTCCCGGAACTATTCGCCGATGAGCAGCCGTTATACTGCAACAACGTTTTGAAGAAGAAACAAACAAAAAGACAGACACAGAATTCTGCGTCCACTTCAGATTCGAATATCACACAATCGCCAACAACCATTTGCGTCGGCAACGTGGAGTGTGTCGAGTACTTGACTGACGATATGGAAGATTTAAAAGTAGTGATCGTTTGCTAACCAAGTGCGGGATGTGCAAACCGTAGAAAAATAAGATGACTTATCAGGTAAGACTCCATATCAATAAAAAACTAGAGCGTACTTCGCGACCTGCTTGAAGTTCAACTCCATGCCTATAATAGGGTCCATGCCTATAATAGGGTCCATGCCTATAATAGAGACATGATTTGCGACAGTTTGTTAGATCTGAGACCTGAATTCAGACTATTCATACATTAGGGACCCCCCGATATATAATATACTCGTACTATTGTCGAATAGTCTTTTCAATGATATATTTTATAGACCTTTTTTTTAAACTTGCAGCTCGAAATTCCTAGTGACAAGCAACTAAATGAAGCAGTAAAACAAAAGTGGTGATCATGCTACAAAGGACCTCTACAAGACATCCATAAAATTCTTTTCATATAGAACATCGTCCTTTACACATTTAACGCTTGCGAAAAAAATTTTGTTGTGCTAAATAGTTTCAATAAACAAACAAGAAATTTTTGCCTTGCGGATATCCGCCCTTATATCGATATAAATATATACTTATACTCGTATAAATGCATATATATTTATATTACACCTAAAGTCACTGATACACAATAATAATATTATATTATTTATGGAATAATCGTATGCGCTTGTAAGTACGAAAGCAGGAGTAGATATGTATAGTAGTTCTATAGGAAACATCTAGACGTATAAGATATGTAAATCTTATGCAGACATGTATGTATGTAAGTACAACCACAGAATAACTAGTATACTATATCACAGAATATTATTTATTCTGTGGCATAACACAATCCTAAGTTTAACACTTAAAAATGCAATTTTATTTATTCAAGGACATAGCATGTGTAGTGTATTGTATAGTATAAATATTATGTACAGGGTCTATCGCATTAGATGTTTCAGGACGTATAGGTTTAGTCGAGGGAGTCTTATATTCCTTCAGGTTTAAGAGGGAGAAGACATTTTCTAAAAACACGACTTAAAACTTGAAAAAATAGCGGATATTTAAACGAATATTTTCATATAGAGTATGTGGCTCAGCGAATGAGTAGTTCAGCCCAGGTTCAAATCTCGCCATTTTGTCCGCGAACGCTGTATATGTAGTATATATGTACATATACTTTGCCTATATACTATAATAGACATATGTACATAGGCACCTATATATATATACATACATACATACAATACATAACCATGTGATTTGAATAGAATCTAAGAATTGCGAATTCAAAACATCAAACATTTTGAACTTTAGGATATCTTTTAAAAAACACACAATTTATTTAAAATTATTTGGATTTTCTGGCATGCAAAATAATATCATCCAAATGGCAGAACTTTTGCAGATTTTTTCGGTAATTATTGATGACTTTTTCTCATACCCGGTCATAGTTTGGCGAATAATAAAAGCGTTTCAGAAAGTGTTTACTCCGGAGCCAGATAAAAATGAATCCAATTGGTCTCCAATTTTGATGGTCACATATTTATTATTTCGATACTTTGAAGTTCCAAAACCGATGAAGAAGAAAGGCCTCATCAAGCTGATTAACTGACCGCTTGGCAATTATCGTAATCCCTCCACAAGTAAAAAAAAATATAATAATTTTTTTTGAGTATATTTTATTTGACATATGGACAGTATAAACATTAGAAGATTGACAAAAAGGGAAAAAGAAAAAGTTTTCTTCGGTTGTGCAAATATGTAATTACTCCATTTATTAGCGATTACATCGTAATCTGGAATGTAATCTTGTATCACACACATTTTTCAGAATGTAAGCGGGCAGGAATGCAAGGGAAAATTTAATTTTTTTTCGTTTCCCATAAGAGCCCATGTAATTTTGACAGTTGAGAAATGAAGTTGCATCTTTCTGCTATGATTGTGTTCCATCTATTAAGCTGTGAGATGGCACACTTGAAAAGCCGGCTTGAGAGAAACGAACAAAAAGATTCCTCCTGACTTCTGGCTCGCTCGAAAAAATATCGCTAGATTTTGCGATTTATGAGTTTTCAGCTTATCCTTAGCTTTGCTATCCTGATATCCCAACACCATCATTATACGTACATATCTTTGCACACATACCAAGCTTTTTATGTGTCTCTGCCTGTGTATTAGAATGAAAATAGCATAGCCATATATCCATGAAATTCGCATTCCCAATTGAGAAACAAACCGAAACACTGCAATTAGGAAACCAAGAGTGCATGAATTACTTGCATACTACGAATAAGCAGCGAAATAACAGCGTTGCATTTTGAAGTTAAATAAAGAATAACAAAATAAAAATCCGTAGAGGACAGGGTTTAGAGCACTCTCGTTATTACTGACAAAATTAAAAACAAAACAAATAATTAAATAAACAATGCAATTAATAATATATTTATTATTTACGTTACTCGCGAGTCACGAACATTTTGTTTTGGCTTTCAAAAAAATATGTCATTAATAGTGTATAATAGTTATATAATTGTATATTATATGTTAATTCATGCGACTCTTTGGTAACAACTACATGCAATAACAAAATATGTGTTAGAATGTCAAAGGAGATTCGTACTTATTTCCAAAACTTAGAACAATGACTTTTATAAAAGAAGAATGTACATATTCGAACATGGATTTAACATGTACATTTAATAATATATAAGCAATCATAAAATTGAAATAGGAAACTTCACTGGATTTCTAGCAAAAGGCTACTTACAGGCGCATTTGAGTAATTTTTTATATATAGCAATATAGGGCCGAATATAGCACTCTTTCTGATTTAAAATTGTTAACTTTATTTCAAATATGTAGGAGTAGAAAATTTATTATTTTTCGGTGTTTAAGCTTCTTTGGCTTTTACAACAGAAACCAACCAAAATCATATTTGAGATCAAAGTTGGATCAAAGTTTGTAAAATGCTTGTTCTTATTATTTTATACACCACTGTATATTTACAATATAATTAATATATATTAATGCATACTATAATATGGTAGTGGTATCTATTGTAGACTTGCTTTTAGTGTAAAAACAACTGAAAATGCAAAATGAAACCGGGTAAAGCAAAAAATTTAGCAATAGTTTCTAACAGAGCCAAATGAAACAAAAAAAAATACAACTGTACATACATACATATGTACATATCATATAAAGCAGCTTATAAATATATATAGAGAAAGTTTGTAGATAAGTAAAAATATTATTATAATTCGCGTATTCTTGTACGAGTACAACAACAACATCAAACAAAAAAATATGTTGAACTAACTTAAAATAAAAATAAAAATAAATTATAGCAAATTTAAAATTCTATACATTGTACAATATATAAATGTATGTAATATAGTATATAAATTCATTTGTAAATTTCTTACTTTGTGTGATTATATAATATATTAACTATAATATAATGTAGTCAAAGGAAGTCGACGACTATTTAATGGACGGTTCAAGATATCGCATTCATAAGCACACTTTAGAGCTTTTAATAGAGCCAAATTAATAGTTTTGTATATATGTATTTATTCGGAAAAACTAATTTAAAATAAATAGATTTAGAAACAGATAGTTTCATTTTTTTTAAATTAAAAATTTAATAAACTAGAAACGTTCAAACGTTTAATTAACGTCAATCATATGACAACCCAGATATTTAAATAATAGCTGCGTTTTTTTAATGAACTGTATAGATCTTCGCCATACAACTGACACTTACTTAGGTTTTACCCAGGTCTCTATCTGGGTTATAGGGAAATATTAAGATTACCCTCTATTTTGAATATAGCCAACTGACACTTACTCAGGTTTTACCCAGGTCTCTATCTGGGTTATAGGGAAATATTAAGATTACCCTCTATTTTGAATATAGCCAACTGACACTTACTCAGGTTTTACCCAGGTCTCTATCTGGGTTATAGGGAAATATTAAGATTACCCTCTATTTTGAATATAGCCAACTTCACAAATTTTGAAAAACGTCAAAAAATAAAATTGAAAAATAATTTTGTTTGAAGACCTGTATAGTTCATTAAAAAAACGCGATTCAGATTACTCTACGTATGAAAGATTATACAATGAAGTTGGGCGCGATTTCGATTTTAGCGAAATTTCCCTCGTCGTTCTTTTAATGAACTGGATCTTCAGTTCATAAAAAAAACGCAGCTATTAATAATATTTACTACTTATTAAATTAAACTACTTTAAATAATACTTTTATTTAAACAATACTAAATAACAGGGATTTTTTTAAAAATTTTGAAATTTCGCATCTCTTATTGGACGTTTTAGATGAAGGGGTATAGTAAAAATAGGTAGGCATTTTTTCGACTCCTCCGGTATTTTATTCAAATAAATTAATTTTGTTGGGTCGTTTTCACTCAGCTGTGGTGGAGATTATATTTTAACGAAGCGGATTTTATTGGGGGGGGGATTCATAATAAATGAATGTTGTTCGATTCTAAGCTAAATAGAATCTAAATCAAAGAAATCATCATGAAATAAAAAGAATTTATTTAAAATTTATGTTTTATTTTATTTTATTTATTCATCCAACATTTTATAATACAAATTTTTCACATTTGTTAATATATTGCTTGTGTTAACGGAATGTCCACATACACCTCATGGTGGCTTCAATTATTATTCAGCAAAGAACCACGTCGGGGGCTCCAGGGTAACTCAACTACTCTGGGAAGATCCTAACGCGACACAAACTAGGATACTTCTATCGGGAAGTAAGGGTCTCCTAAGGATAATTATAGGATAAACATCCTAACTGGACATAGTGAACTCAGAGGACACCTACGGAGATTACGTAGCCTGGAATCTGACACGTGTAGGTCCTTTGTCTAGAAAAGCCAGACTTTAGAGCACTATCTGTGTGACTGCCCTGCCTTCCACAGAATAAGGCTACAGACAATGGGCTTCACTCACATAACCACCTTTGAGGAAGTCGGCATCGAAGATTGAATGTCCATAAAGAGTTTCGTTCAAGAACAACAAGAGTTTTTGGCGTTCTCGCCTGGTTTCCGAGTTATAACACTTTGGAGTCGAAAGATTTAGGAGCTACATATATCTCCCAAACTCTACCAGATACCTACATGTCATTGATGTCATTGTAAAGGTGCTTTAATTATCTTCTTACGAGTATGTAAAATAACGTTATGCCGAAAGACTATTGCAGTTAAAAAAAAATGAGACTTTAAATAAGAATTGGAGAAAGCATAAAAGTGTAACTGATGCATTTGCAGTTCTATCGAAAGTAATAAAAGTCTGCGTTTTCTAATATGATAAAATAATTTTATTTTAAAAGGGTGAGGGTGTAGTGCGCCACGGTTGGCGACAAGCCTGGTAAGCATGAATTGTTGACAATTGCGAAGACTAGTCCTCTAGTCTAGTTTTTTACGCAGTTCGGTCAGTTGCAGGCGCAGCTGTCTCCATTCTTCCTTGGCTTCAGATTCAGACGCCTGAGCCGCGATTAGCATGTTGAACCTTCTCTTGTTGTTTAATGTATACATGAAGAAGATGATGAGCTTTACGCAAAATCTTAAAGGGAACCTCTAACTGTTCTTGTATCTGTTGTCTTTCCAACTCTAACTGTGCTCGATATGATGCGCACTGAGATTTAGCAATCTTTTGCTTATCTTCTGCGCTGTTGCAGGTTTCTTGGACCCGGGCGTTGTGCTTACTCAGCATGCGGCATTTCTGTTGCAACTCTTCCATTTTTGTTTGTATTTCGCCTTTTTCATGCAATTGTTGCGAGTAGTCCTCGCCCTGTTTTTCATGTAATTCGGTCAGTTGATCATCTTTAGACACAATATATTCGAGTCGTTCAGCCTTCAAAACGGCATTACGATTTTTAATCAATTCGAAATGTTGCTTCAGTGAGTCGTAAGAATCGTGCTTAATCTGTAATTCATCTTCCAAATTTGTCCGCGAATTCATTTTTAATCTAATCTAAACAATTTTTAATCTAATTTTAAATTAATCTTTAATAATTCAAAGTAATCAAATGAAACAAAGTTAAAGAAACAAATTTTTTGCTATGCACGTTGCCGGCAGAGATTAATGAGATTGGAAACTCTTTTATCTTCAGATAAAGATGAAAAAAGATCGTTTTTTTATGAACTGGTGAATTTGTCTACATTTCTTTTGCAGCCAGAAAGAGATAGCAAGTGACGCTTTATCTTTTGACAGTATTATTCACCAACATTTTTTGCAAGGGCTTGCCACCATAAGTAGACAAAGTGAAAAATGTGGGCATAAATTTATTTCTGTGGGTATTTTTACGTGATTGTAGAAATTTGATTAAACTATTTTTTAATTTAGTTCAAATATTATAATACTTATATAGTTTTCTATATTTGTAAAATTTATAATGAAAAAAAGATATAAAGGATATTTTTTTACTTCTTTATTAGATGACAATTCTGAAAGTTATAGAGATCATGCTGTTTCCACACCACCATTGAGATAAGAGTCAAGGGGAGTTACCGATTTTTTAGGGTGTATTAACTAAAAACACACTAAATTTAATAATACTAATTACTAATATTAATTACTAGTTAATACTAAAATAAAAAATATGTAATACATGCAAACCTTACTTCATGCAGACCACCGGGTAATGATTTTATAGAAAAAGATTAAGGGGAAGAATGCAACGCAAGTGAACGCAAATAACAAAATATTTACAACAAACTCGTTTTATTTATTTATGTGTTATGCGCAAAATCTCATTTCTGAAATCAGGTTCGAAAATACTTCTCTTAAAAAAAGCAAATTTTACTATACATATGTTATGCAAAAGCATAAAAATGCCCATTTGCTTTACATCCGCAGGCACAAGTTTTGTAATACGACGTTTTAAAGCAATATTAATAAATATTTGTCAATGCCAGCTTTAAAAGCGGGAATCAGAGATTATGACCACTTTTCTACGAGTAATGATATGGCACATTTTTACATTTTCGACATGCAACCGTTCAATCAAATTTGTTTTTGTAAAATTTGTATTGAAACTCACCGTTTTCAGTCGAGTCTTCGAAACTCACCCGCCAAAAGCATAAACAAAGGTTTGTTTATTGCATACAAAATTTATAGAAACAACACGCGGCTGTTTTTTTGAACAGCTGTTTTGTTCTAAGTTTCCAATCTCGTTATCTCTGGTTGCCGGTAACCAGAGATAATGAGATAGGACACTTCGAATTCGCTGCTTCAAAAATCGGTTTGACGTCTATTTTTTATGATCTGTTGAATTCATGTACACTATACGTGAGAGCTACCATGTTCTTGTTTTCTGTCTTTCAGTATGTTGAAAAAATCAGCTGTTTCATGTGTCACAACGTATTCATTCACAATATGATTAAACCGATTAAATAAGTCTCTAAGTAAGATATCTGGAATGGAAATTATTGGAGGCCTCTAATGCACGAACCTAAAGTATGGTAAGACTGAGTGTAATTTTAATAAAAACTTTTAAAAAATAAGTTAACTAATTTTATGCAGGTTATGAAGACATGCCAGGAGAAACAATACATGATAAAACTACTGCAGAGCTGCAAGCTTAACACAAAGTAATGTAAGTAATAATCAACACATCTGTATTAAAAACTGAAAATTAATTTGCTTCATCTTCAACGTAGAAGCCCAAGCAAGACTTTTCGAGTAAGCAGCGGAAGACATGAACAACATACAGAATAACATTTTCAGCATTTAGTCGGAGAATATAGGTGTAGCGTTCCCTGTCCCTGCTGTAGATATTTGCCTCACAAGCTGATGAAAACACGGTCGTTTGCATTGATAATTCAACAACAACCATGTGAGAATGTATCATTGGTAAAAGGACGACTGGAGGAAACTACACTACGCTGATATGGGTCAGCATGTGGTTAGTTATTTAGGTTGGTATCTATGAATTACATACAATCAAATACGATTAGTTTTCATCATTTCTTTAACCGCAGGTCAGCCTTGTTACAGCTACTCATTATTTAGTTTTAAGTGCCGCTTTAAACTACATATTTAGCAATAATACTGATGTCAAATAAATTACAGAATTAAATATTCATTGAAGTTAGTGATATAATGATGTGAACTATAATAAATAAAAATTGCTTGTGCATGAATACATAATGAAATATATTATAAATGATACTATAGAGATTATTCTTGATTACGCCCAACCTCGGAACAAAGATTGTATATTCTATTCTAATTAGTATTATTATGTGCGTAATACTTGAAACTGTTTGTACGTAAAACATGAATAATTATAAAATGCATCCGTACAATATTTATAATAAATATAATATACAAATATACAATAAATAATATACAAATGTACATTGCAAGCTGCTAATTGGCTTTTAAAATACAAATTTCACCATATATAAACAAAGGTGGTGAAGTTTCCCGAATTTAAAATGGTAGGTGCCAACGGATGTTTGACCCCCCCAAAATGCAGCCCCCACGATGTATAACAATACATAATTTTTTAAAAATATTAGAAAACAAATGAAAAAATATAAATGCGATGATTCTGGAGTTATTAATCGTAATTTCTTTTATCACAAGGTGAACAACTATGCATTTGCAACAAAAAACTAACACAACGACTACTTTATACCAAAGTTAAAATGAGAAATAAACAACCAATACTGGGTAAAATATTGAAGCATACATTAATTACCATTATATGGAACGGAGAGTTATGTTTTATGTATATTTTGCACATATAAAAATGATAATATTATTAATTATTTGTTTTGACGTTTCATAAACGAACACCCAACTAACAGATTTTGCATGCGTTCATTCGATCATTTTTTTTTCGGCGAAGTACAAATTTTTTGCACAAAATTAAAATTTTTTTATCCTAGTGTTAGTGAAAATGCCAATGTGTTTTGCGACGAATTCGAGTGTCCTATCTCATTATCTCTGACAGAAAGTTTTTGAAGGAATCGATCGATCATTTTTGTTGATCATTAAAAAAAAGAACAAGTAAAACCACAATGACAAGGAGAAGTCAATTCAATCCAAACATTGCATTTGTGATGAAGATCGACGAGTGCCAAGAGTTTACTTAATTGTATAATAAAATCAACAGATCAGTGTAAACAATCACTGCAAGTGTGAAGTGAATTTCGTAAGTTGAAATCATTTGTTTATAATAGATACATATTTGTAGTGCAAACGTGGCGCAAATTCAATAGTATTAAAATGTTTTTAATATATATTAGTTGTTTCTTATCCACTTAGCAATGATTGGAAACATTTGTGGCATCTGGTCTAGGGCATATACCAAGAGACTCCTGAGAGAATGGTATTGGAAGAACGCGTTGACGTCTCGCAGGAATTGCAAGAAGGTCGAACTGGTAATTATTTTTATCTTAGGTGAATTATTTTAGGTGAATTCTAACTTCATCACGAAATTTATTAATTTAATTTAAAGATTGTGTCAGCTTTTCATCCAACTGGAAAAATTCACTGGAGGAACTGAATCGAGAAGCACTACTCTCATTTCTACCGATAACGGGCTCACAGTTGCTACTCCGGCTAACTTGGTGCAATATTATAAACGTTTCCACAAGCTACTGACCCAGAATGTACGTGCAGTTATTAATAGCAGTTATTGAATTATATTCTATTATATCGATGCAAACAAAAGTTGCGCGGAGAAAGACGAGAATTCGTATTGAAATGACCTCCGCCAAAGACAACATCAATGTCAAGGATTTGTTCCTGTCCATAACACGACAAGTGCTGCAGTAAAAGTTACGGAATGCATTTAACTTTTATTTATTACAATTACAATTTATTATATTACAATTAATATTAAGCAAAAAAAAAAATAAACCAAAAAGTAAATGTTATAATTGAAATGCAAAAAGATCTTCAAAAATCTATTCCTAAGTCTATTTCTTGTTTCAGAAATGGGCAAAGATAAAATTCTATTTCTCTCTCTCTGCCTCTCTGTGTTCACGGAGGTTCTCCACTTCCCTAACATTTGGAATTCTTTTCCACCCGCTGTTTCTATATTGGAATATTAATGGATTTCTTAAACGAAAATTCGATGATATCAAAGACTGTCGCTAAATAAGCTATGATAATGAGTGGAAAATACCATGGTTTGGTAGCACGTATTAAGCAGATAAATATGTACCCAGAATGTGTTTCCAAATTGGAAACAGGAATAATGATAATTTTATGGAACAGGGTGACTAGGACGCATGCGTGCTTCATTTCAGTCACCCGATCAAGACCTCAACACAGTATATTCTCTTTAGAATTCTATGTTCTATTCAATAATGAAACCTAGTAATTTGTCAAAAAAGGTGGCTGTAGAGATCTCGAAAATATTCTATAGAATTATGATTATGATTATGATAATTACAGATTCTATTAGAATTTTTATTTTTTATTTCTGAACTAAAACCAAAAAAACTCATACTTAAAATAAGGGTGTGTTCTTGTGACATAGAGGTCACAATTTAATAATTAATTTTTATACCCTACACACGAAGTGATGTGGGTATATTCACTTTGTACTTCCGTTTGTAACGCATAAAAGCAGGCGTGGCAGGTATATACAAGTATCCGTCCGTCCGTCCGTCTGTCTATGCGTCTGTGGAAATCACGATTACAAGATAATGAATTCTCTATGATCAGAAACTTATTGGTATTGGAAAGGGGCACAATCGGACCGTTGCCACGCCTTAGTTTGATGATGAATATAGATTCATTCACGCTTTTAGTACAATTTCTCAACGTGTAGAGCTGTAGGGGATAAAAAAGACTAACATACATAAGTTTTTCTTCGCAATACCCTTAAAAAACTTAGTATACCCTTTCAGTAGACGAAGTCTAGTTCGTAAAAAACGTCAAAAGCTTCGTCACTGTAAAAAAAAACAAACCATAACGTACATACACTGTACTACGCATGTTTTTTTGTTGTTGCCATTGTTTTTGTTTTGGGTAAATTGAATTTCATTCACAGCTCTCGATTTCATTCATTCTATTTAATCACCGTCGTTGAGAATCTGCCATCCATCCCCACTCCCAAGTGTTGCAACTTTCTAAGCATGCCCGTGAAGAGTGCTGCTTTTTGTTTGTATTTGTACTCTTCAGTTAGACGGTGGACGAGAGGTAAGTGAGTGCCATTAGCGATGTGAGATACTGGCTTCTGAAGGTTGAGCTTCGCTTTACCTGGGCTGGTATGAAGTGGTTGTGTGGGTGGCATCATAACACCCACAGTGTGGTGGTTCAGTGTAACTTGTAACTTGCGTAGTTTTTCGAATGTGGTATTTACGGGTTGCTTGACTGCATGCATTCGGTGAGTGAGCGATACGGCGCGGCGTGTCTGACTGTGCAACTTGTCTGGGTAACAGTAAGAAGTAAGCAACAATCGAGGTGGCAGAAAAGCTTCAACGGGACATTTTCGTAACCTCTTTCATATTAAAGAATGCCATTGATTTATATCAATCCCTCTCTGCCAGAATGAATGAGCATGTGCTTAGAACGCTGGGCGATTTATAGAGACCGGACATATAAAAAAGATCTCATACAAAGACATTAAAGTAAATCGAATAGCCGAAGTGCAAGCCAAAATAAATAAACAATCCGAACAGACGAACCCTTGAAACGGAAGCAACCAGGCAAGCAACTTTACAACACCCGTCAGAGATGTTGTGTCTTTCGACGGCCTTTGAGCATTGTAAAAGTAAAGGCTACACACGAGACGGTCGAATTATTATTCCAACAATCTGCAAAAGTAAGAAGCGAATAAGATGCAACAATCTATCCATTAATATTTAAACAATTAACTCGAAACGATACATCTTCATAGAAATCTTCACTAATTAACAGTAAAAAGCGTGTGCGGAATACATTTCATAAGTTTTAATAATCATACGAATTTCAGTATAAAAAGTGCACGAATTTGCTCTGAGTGAATAATTTTAAGGATATGCTATTTACGAAACAAATAAGAGGTAAAATTTAAATTCATAACTTAATAATTCAATAAGTAATAGTAAATAATAATAATAAAACTCGGCCGATATTCTTAATGATTATTCACCGTCTAATTATAATCTGTTAGTAACGCTTTTGTTAATACAATTGAGCTGAATTGTTGTATCTTAGTTTGTTTGAAAAATTCGATGTAATTATAATCTTGGACTTACTATATTACTTTGTAATCACAATTAATAATTGCAAATACATTGCGATAATCAAATGAAACAATGTTTTTTATAAGATGCAACAGATTCTGATTTTAATTCGAAACCAATAACATAAAATTTTGATATATTCCACCTTAAAGTGGAACAGCAATAAAAAAGATTCTTTATATAAAAAATATTCCAAGATCTCGAAGCTAAACATAAAATTTCATGAAATGTACTTCTTTTATAAATATACCAGGCGTGTAGTTTGAGTGCAAAATTAAGTGAAGAAATCGTATGGGGGTCGATTGCTACCCGTTAGGCATTAGAAGGGAAAAAAAGACTTAAAATAGGAAAATAATCTCAAAAAATAACGGAAATAATTGCATCTTTCTGCTTACTGGTTTTGAAATGCAGATGTCTTTAAACTGCTTTTTAACTTCGATATCGATGTCAAAGAATTTTTGAGAAAAAATAATGCCAATCTTGATATTGTGAAGAGAAATAAATCTTTGGTCGCAATTTTCTCAAAAAATTACGTTAATAAGTATTATATAAGGTTCTTTCCGGCCATAAAATTCTCTTATATTGTATATTGCATATTTCTTTTTCAATAAATCATTAATTTAATTTAAATCTATTATATTTTTACAATATAATTATCCGGATACGAAATTTTTTGAGTTATCATTTTCAACACAATTCCTTTTATACCCTACACCTTAAAGTGAATAATATTCCCTTGGTCACGAAATGTGTAACACATAGAAATACAGAAGATAGATATGGAAAAGTATATATATTCTTGATCACCGTCACCTCGTGAGTCGATTTAGCCATGTCCGTCCGTCCGTCCGTCTGTCTGTCTGTGGAAATCCAGATCACAGGAGAACCGGTGAAGATATCGGAATGAAATTTTGCAGAAATATTTTTATTTTTATTGTTGCTATTAAAGGTATTTAAAATGGTAAAAATCGGTCGAACGATCCCACCTACTTTTTATTAAAAACGGGATAACGGTCGCGGCTCGCGGTCGTTCTCTTGTCTGCTGCTCTTTCGGGGATGCTGGTTTGAGCGGTTCCCGGAATGTGACGTGATCTGAATGTTCTAGAAGTTTTTTTTTGCTTTATGATGTGCGGATCGGACGATGTTGCGAGATCCTCTGCGACTATCGTTCGCCGTGGGAGAGAGCGAGATGTCGATAGCCGCTGCGGAGCGAGGCGAATTCGTGGTGGTTGTTAGGATCGCGAAAGAGAAGCTTTTAGTAGTTCTTTCTGTTTGAGTCCTTTACTCACCCGATGAGCCACGCATCTGCTACTCCATTCGCGAAGAAATCCGAAAACATTTGCATAACGAACGTTAATAAGAATTTATTTTTTAAAATATTCTGTATCGATGCAAATGAGTATTTTTATGTGTGTGTAGTTTAGTTTAATTACAACTAGTAATGGTCATAAAATACATTGAAGGCGAGTTGAGTTTGCGTAACAACAGCAAACATGCCGACAGCAAACACTGATAAGTACATAAGGAAAGGCGCTTCCAGCATGTACAGGACCCAAACTCTTGCCAGAGTGCTGTGCACAATTGCGACGATCGTATAGAATGTCCAGAGAACTGCAGGCGTGATTAACGTGCGAACATTTGGATTCTGAAAATTGAAAAAGGCAAACTTTATATGAGTACGCTTCACGAGAGCAAGTATTTGCATTCATTTTACCGGAATTGAAATGGCACCTACAGCCAAACCATTTACAAGCACGGTTATAAAACGAAACATGAATCCGAAATTCGAGTCAATTTCTGGTGGTACGAGTTCTAGTCCAAAGCAATTTGCGGTTTCCATATCTGCACAAAATGCCGTGTGACAGAGAGAAGAAAAGAGAATTGAGAATTTTTGAGACTCGCAGTTCACAGTAAGGCCGTGGGTACACTACTGACCATAGTCGGCAAGTAGGACTTTTCTGTTCTTGTTTTGTGTATCCCATTTTCTCTTTTACAAACAAAACAACAACAACAAGAAAGGTGGGAGAGAAAATGTCCACCGAGTATGCTCGGTAGGGTAACCACGACCCAACGGGATTTTATTATTCACTTCAGCGAACTGCAACGAATTAAGTAAAACGAAGTTTCAAAACAATCATTACTTGTGTGTGAATAAAATTACTGATAAAATTGAGTGCAATTAAATATAGCGTTTTACAGTCTTCGGAAAGATCCTTTCTTAAAAATCCAAATATTCGTTACCGAATTTCACTTGGGATAATCTGATCATTAACAGGACACATACCTTTAAACTGATGATCCCACAAAATGTCCTGATTAGCTATGAGCATTATCAAACCATAGGAATATAATATGAACATCGGGACATTGTTTTGAAACGTGAGATTCAAGTTCTGTAAAGACAAAGAGGGGGATGTGGAATTGTCACGCGAAATAAGTGAAATATCATACCTTTACAAATTGTTTGCATTTCTTATAAAACGTTCCTTCTTGTGGTACTTCAGCTTCGATCACATCCATATTTTATTTTTTAGTAATTCTTGTAAAATTGGTAAAAATAGAATTATGTATATTCTAAATTATATATACATAAATACATAGATCGAAAATATGTATATTCAGATATAAAATTTGAAAATATCGACTACACAATTGAGTTTTAAATTCATTTGACAGTAAAATCAATTATTTTTTTTTCAGTTTTTCAGTGAGCTGTGTGTGTGAAGTGTTTTTCTTTATTAATCTGATATTCCAATCACAATCCAATCTCCAATCTTTATCTTCTAATTTTATATTTTCCGGTCCCATTTTTTATCTTCTGAAGTGCAGTTGTGAAGAAGAATCGCTTTTCTTCCACTTGTTAACCAACTCAAATGTCAAAATGTACCAGCATTTTTAGCAAAATTAGTAATTAATTAATTAATTAGTTAATTATTTTTGAACGTATCTGCTAACCAACTTGAGTAGTCTGCTAAACCAACTTGACTCCCGTCCAGCAAAAATCATGCACCATAGAACCATAGGCTAGAATCATGAAAACGTGCCGGTGATAGTCCTCGGGACAGTAAATTCCCAGGTTTGTCCTTAGAAGCCACATGCCGCCATTGTTGATGTTTAGACGAATTGTGTATTGTTGCTACTCGATTAGCGACAAAGGTATGAAATGACGATGACTTTGCATTTATCCATGCAAGCACAGTCTCTGGATCTGTCCAATAGAATGTTGATGTATACATTAGGTGCTGGCTATCAACAAGGAGTCTCTGGAGCCTCTATAAAAGGCAGACTTAGTGGTGGGGTATGGCTTTACCTCTGCGACCTTGAAGGTATACAAAATGGACCAGGAGGAAGCCAAAAGATGCCGAGGCAGAGGCTGCATTTGAAATCGCAGCACGTGCGTCGGAAAGTCCGGCAGAATCCTCGTCCTCTACAGCTCGAGAGGTACCACCGGTGGAAGAACCTAACGACTCCGATGTTGGGTCGGAGGGGGTCATCACAAGGAGGACTTATACAGAACGCTCTGAGTCTCAATGTAAAATGGGCAAGCCCAGAGACTTGGGGGTTAATCCCCGTGAAGCGGAGCTTGTCTTCTTTATTAGGAAGCACAAAATTCCTCACGTTGAACCAGTGACAATGGGGGAAGATAGGCTGTACCTTTAGGAGAAGGCGAAATTTCTTAGCCTGACTCTGGATAGGAAGCTGAGCTGCAAACTGAACACCCTGAAAAGGACAAGGAAGACCATGGTGGCACACTATTCCTGCAGGAACGCCATTGGTAAGAAGTGGGGTTTGTCTCCGAAGACTATACAGATTACAAATATTGGCGTACTGACTGTACGTGGCGGTGGTTAGACGCATACTGCTATACGGGGAGGGCATCTGGTGGCCATCCTTAGAAAAGATAACGAACTGTAGACTACTTGAGAGAGTTCAAAGTCTAATCAACCACAGCACTAGAGGTAATAATGTACCTTCCTCCGATAGACATTATGGTAAGGTTACTGGCCAAATGCTTAGTTGTGAGGCTCAATGCCGTAAGCCAATGGACCAACAGGAAAGTTGGCCATCAGAGAATAACGGAGGGATTGTGAAGGCCTTTTTTAACTTGAAAAATACTAAAAAGCTCCGTTCACTGGGCAGAGAAGATGCCTGGCGGGTGATAGGAGTCACTGCCTCATCGGTGCAGTGCATACAAGAAGTTTAGAATTCTTTTCCAATGAGTTTTGTCTGGCACTGGCTCAGAGAAGATACACCCACATAGGAGCGTACTTCTTCAATAACCTTTGTGAGATAGCACCTGGTAAAGTAGGTGATTTAAGTCGCTACCTACCTAACCACAGTAATAGCACTAACCACATAACAGATAGATAGCTCAAATCGACAAAAAAGTGGTTCGAAAAATTTTCTGAACGCTGGCTCCCAGTCGTTTTTTTCTAACTTCGTACGACTTCGTTGGCTCCCGACATGAACTTCGTCGTTGTTTACGCTCTCAGATTTTATTTTGGCAGTCAGTGATCATTGCTTTGAGCGGACGTAAGTATGCATGCATGCTTTCAAGACTCGTGCGCTCGTAGCACAACAGTATTGAATGATCTACTAAAGAGTGAAGGGTTCGAAGATCTTTTCTAATGAGTATGAAGGGATCGGAAGATCGACTTTGTTTCTTTTATTTCGCACTAACAATGCTGACAAATGCAAATGCGAATATGCGTAAGAAGAGATAATCGATCCAGCACTCGTATACCAAGTAAAGTGCGAAAGAAAGAATCGATCCATTTATGGTGTACAGCGGGCGATGAGAAGAACAGTGCGATTCGTCTTCTTTTGCTTCTCTTACAATAACAAACCATGGGCAACCGTCCGTCCGTCTACGTTTGTTTTCAATTTTGCATTTTATGGTTTTTGGAAGAAATTTTGTTTTTCGTAACTTTGATCTGCTTCTTGTTTGATGCCCAAGCTATGTAAAGAGCTGGCACGATCTCCGTTGCGAGCATAGCGTGCTCTTGAAGAATTTGTGTAGACAGCAGATCTACTTTAGTCGGCATATCAACAAATTTAATACTTTATACGAGTAACACTAAAAGGTTAATGGAATTTGAATTTATTGATGTAGACGATTTTTTTATTTTAAAGATGGCGGAAAAAATCAATTACGGATAGAATCGGAATGAATAAAATTCTTATCTTATATCAATCTAGGCTTTTAAAATTTTCAGTTTTTTTAAACTTTGTGGTTTATCATCTTTTTTGCATAAGTTTTCCGCCAACCAAGTACTATTTTTCCGGATAAGCACTAACAAAAAGTAATTTAAAATTTGCTTTCTATCCTCAAAGCAACTGTGTGTTTCTGAAAACCAATCCTCAAAATTTTGTAATTTATTTGTTTTTAAAACACACAAATTAAAAACTTTTTTTCTTATATCTCGAGAATGAGGATTCTCATTAAAGAAATTAAGAAATATTGCATCAAAAATTGCTATTAATAAAAAAAACTCATCAGTTGGTGCTTGCAATTTAAATTTGCTGTTAAAAAAATTAAAATTTTTGTTAAATATAAAGACTTCGGAATCCTTTAAATTTGTAAATTCATTTTTCATAAGATTTTTACAAACATCGCAATTAAATTTTTGTAACAATTTAAACATCACAAAGCCAGCAAAGTAGCGCAGAGAGTTTTGAGGACATGCATTAGATCAGGGGTGTCAAACTCATTTAGGTCATGGGGCATTTCTCATGACTGATAAGATGCAGGCGGGCCAAGTACAACCAAAAAATAATAGCTAATGCAAGATAAGCTTTAAATTAAATTTTAGTTACTTACCGATGCTATTTCGACGACTTTAATGGTCTCTGATTTAAAGTAATAATATATAATTGCTATGTTATTGTTCATATTTAAGCATTTATTTAATTCGAAATATTTACAGAATTCTAATTAGTCTTTTTTACCGGACGCTTGAGAGCGCTTTTTTTCTACTAGTTTTTCAATATCTGGATTCAAAGACTGGGAACAAACAATCTTTGTTATGGCAGATAAATGTTTATCAGTTAGCCTTGTTCTATGTCTTATGGTCTTATTTATTTTCATGCATGAAAATAATTGTTCGCACAAGTAGGTGCTTCCAAAGTAAGATAAAATTTCTGCAGCAAACTCTTTTTATTTCTGGATATCTATCGCCTAAATAGGAATATATTTTGGGAATTCCTACTTCGCGATATTTATCTTTTAAAATCGAGTCATTCTGAAAATCAATTAATTCTAGTTGTATCGAAATGGGAGCTTTTTCAACTTCAAAGGAAAAAGGTGCAATAAAAAGAGAAAAAATTTGTTCTAAATCTTTAAAATCATTAAAACGTTTATCGAACTCTTTTTTAATTTCGTCAATTTTATTGCAAAATTGTGAAAATGAGCAATTTTGATTTTGCATTTTTAATTGTTCACACGTAGGAAAATGCGTTAAAACGTTTTTTTGTAAATGACTTTTAAAAAAAGTTAGTTTTTTTACAAAACTCGTTATTGCATCGTACATATTGTAGTGTATCCACTGACCGCACTCCGCTCCTGAACATAACAACACTCAATAAATGCAGAGCATGCACTTTGCATGCACTGACCTACTTACTCGTCGACAGCGCAATGACTGCGACTCAACGTCACATATTGTAACACGATCCTTGAACCGCCCAATTTCAAATCATGTCAATGATTGGGTATCGGTTCAATGATTTTATAAACAAATAGAAATTTTGAGTGAGAATAGTTATGTGAAGCACAGAGAAATACCAATGTATAGAATTAAGTATATGTAAGAGTAGTTTAACCATAGATATTATTATTGTTCGTGTAGTTACACTTTAAGAGAAATGGGATTGCTTAGGGTATAAAAACCCGAGCACTCCAAAATAAAATTCAGAGTTGAACTAGCCAGAAAACATTTCAAGGCCTTTTTATTTGCTCTCCGCCAGCGACTAAGCAAGGCGAAAAGCAGTAAGTGCCAACTTAAGTGCAGGCACTACAGTCTAGTCCAGTGGCGTCTTCACGCCGGACAAATATTATAGGGCGACCCCTTTCTTTTTGGGAAGTATTTTCTGCGCCATATATAAACTTCTATCATTACAATATTCGTTATTAATTGATCTTTGCCTTGCAACATAATATTAAGATTATTTAGGTGGCATGTAATATCTGTCAAAAATGCCAGGTCTTTTACCCACAAAGGGTCTTTTATAACTGATATATGTTTGTTCTCTTCATCTTTCATTTCAAGAAATACAATTATTTCCTCCAAAAGCAGATAGAAGCTCTTCAAAACTTTGTGACAGGACAACCAACGAACTTCTGTGTAATAAGGAAGATCTTCGAATTCGGATTCGAAATCTCGAAGGAACGAAATAAATTGGCGATGGTTAAGTGCTCTTGATCGAATAAAGTTCACTATCTTTGTTACTGTTTTAAGTACTTCGTCCATTTTTAATATTTTTGAACAGAGAACTTGTTGGTGAATAAGGCAATGGAAAGTCCTGATTTTTGGTTTATCTGGATATTCGCCTTGTAATTTTTTTGAGAGCCTTGACACAAATCCTTTAGTTTCACCCGTCATTGATTTAGCGCCGTCAGTTGTTACAGAAACAAGTTTGTCAAGAGAGATTTTAAAATTTTCTAAAATCCTCCATACGGCATCAAAAATATCTTCACCAGTTGTAGTTCCATGAAGAGGGATAATTTCCAGCAATTCTTCGATGATCCTCATGTTATTAACGCAACCACGAAAAAAAACAGCAACTTGTGCAACATCTCTTACATCCGTGCTTTCATCAATCGCAATTGAAAAAAACTTGACATTGGTAGATATTTCCTGATGCTGTGAACTGACGTTATCTGCTATTTCAGTAATTCTTTCTGCTACTGTATTTCTTGATAATGATACATTCCAAAATAAGTGTACCTTTTCTGGACAAAGCAATTCCGCAGCTTTTATCATACATTGCTTGATCAAAGAACCATCAGTAAATGCTTTTGAATGTTTTGCTAATAAATAGCTTATTTCGTAACTGGCTCTTGTCGCTGATTCATTACTTTTCACAAATTTAGTAAGCGCTCGCTGCTGGCTAATGAGTGAATTTTTCATTGTTTTCAATTTTTCTTCTCTTATTTTCCCTTGGAAGCACGAAAATTGCTCTTCGTGATAAGTGCTATAATGTCGCTTTATATTGTATTCTTTAACAACACTTATTGATTCTTTACAAATCAAGCACGTGATTTTATTATTCACATCCACGAAAAAAAAGTTTAGCTCCCACCTTTCTTGAAATTTTCTTCCCTCGGCATCAATCTTTCGTTTTTTATTTAGCGTTGCAAGTGACATTTTCTGTATAAAAATTGAGATTTAATTTAAATGTAAAAAATTAACACAAACACCACTTACTTACTTTGTTTAATAAGTTATAATAAAACACAACCCACAAATTCGTAAAACACAGATCAGGACAAAAAACTAGCGCAAATGCCTTCCTATTGGCCTATTTACTTTATGAACATCGACTGTTTTCATCAGGCCTTATCGAACGACTGTGACGCGAAATGCTTCGAAACCAAGCATTAACAAAACTAACGAACAAGAATATTACCGTTAGCCAGCGTAAAAAAATGCATTCGTAATGAAGTAAAACAAAGGAAAGGATTGTGGCACCAAGTGCTTGACCGTCACTGTTATAAGAGTTGTAAAAACAAAGAAATGAAGCATGAAAAGAACATGAAGAAAACACAAAGAAAGAAAAAAGCTGAGAACACCGAAATAAAAAAAGAGAAAGAAAACGAAGAGCAAAAAGTGCTGCTCTCAAGCAGACTAGATTTTTATGCTGTCAAAAAACCCACAAAATTTATATAATGAGAATAATATGCGCTGCTGAGTAGGTGGTAGCTATGAGAAGTCTTTTTTTGCAAGCATGTTTTTGCAATAATATCCCGATTATTATAGTTAGTTCCTTTGTAGCATATTGTTTTGGTTTTTATTTCATTTAAAGCATTGCGGGCCACAAAAAACACCTGCATTAGATGAAGCCGTAAAAGAAAAAAGTTCTTCCAATTTAATAATGGAATAATTTCCATTTCGAAATTACTGTGAGATTCATTCAACTCCTGACTAACGTCTGCTTGGTTATTTATAACATAATTTTGTGATATTATATCATTAGCATTTATGACATTTAAAATCATGTCGTTATCCGGTTCACAATTACTTGTTGTCGTCTTTGAAGTTATAATTTTCATAGATAACATTTTGGCTATTATAATATTGAACTCAAATAGAGTTGGATTATTATTTGTAGCACCTCTGGACCTTACAAGATAAAACAAGTTTTCTAATGCGTCCTGGTTAAGACGTGCGGAAGTCAAGAAAAACGATTCTGGGTTTTGAGAGAAAATATCATCACCTAGGGACAGTATTGATGATATGGAAAGAGCCATTCCTTCAATACAATACACAGTTTTGCAGTATTTCAGGGTCTGAAAATATTTCTTCATTTCCCTCAAATAAATTGCAATATTGTTATTTTGACGCAGTGCACATTTATATGGATTTTTGTCATATAAAACATTACTGTTTAAGCAATCAAAGAGTTTATTGGGTTTATCAACAAATATAGCTGCTGCTAATGCCGACTCCTTGCAACTATTGTAATGTCCACTTGACACTAGCGTTCGTATCGCTGCAGCAACAGTGTGACTAAACACCTGCGAAGCATATTTAACCTTCATTTTTTCAAAGGTATTAGGGTAAATATGTTTTGTTGATAGCTTAGGGCATAACCTGGTCGCAGAAAATTTGGTATCAATATCATATAAAGTGGAAATAATTTTCCACGATACTCTACCATCGGGGGTATCAATGTCGTTTTTAATTAAAATATTTCTTAATGACTTTATTAAGTGAGGAGCATCATATATCCCGTATATTTTCTTACCATTTGCAAGAAAAAATGGTGATGATACCGTTATTCCAAGTTTTTTGAAGGCTCCTCTGTTATTTGAACCTTGGTCGCAAGCAATGGCCCTAATATCTAATCCCAAATTCTGAGACGTTATAATATTTTCTTCAATAATATCTGTCAAACGAGAAGAAGATATTCCAGATGCCGTAGCGTAATAACTCAGCACAAGTTTCCAATTCGAGCTTAAACCTCGTATCATAAATACGCAAATTTGCTTACATAAGGTTTTTTTTCTTTCTACACCATCATCTACGAAACCTTCTATAACGTCTTTATGAGAATTGTACTGTAAACTTTTTCGTATTGAAATCTCATCAAATAACAAAACAGCTTCTTTATTCCTTATATCCATTTTTGAAAATATTTCTGACAACGCATTTAAAATAACGGGATTGAATCCGGGATCTAAATGTTTTATTGGAGCCCATCTGTTCAAAGATGCAGTTGAAGGAAGATTTAATTTAAGATCATTTCGCATGAAGTTATATGTTTTTGAAGAGTAAAAATTAATGCTTTGGGCAATAACTTTTTCATCTTCATCCCAGGAATGCTTGTTTTTAAGCAGCATATTGCAAAATGATTTTGTATTTGGTGGTAAATCAGTTTTGCTAGCAAGCCGATTACATATATCCTTATTTACAAAAGTTTTTAATTTGTTCATGCTTTTGACCTTCTTATTTTTTTCTCTTCTTAATAAAGCTTTCAATTGGATTATTCTTTTTTGGCGCTTTTTATTGATTTCATTTTCTTCCTTATACAATTTTAATATCTCAGTATATTTCTTTCTATAATACTGCTCATTTCGCTCTTTCTTTAGGCAATAATCGCAAAAAATAGGTTTTGAATCACTATCATTTTGTTCGACAGAAAAACTTGAGATTTGTTGATGATGGCTGTTAATATCTTTCCACAATTGATTTTTTCCGGCATCTTTAAAATACAAAAAGTCGTCTACATCAATAAATTCAACGGAATCATCATAGTCGGTAAATGATAGCTGATTTTCCTTTGCCTTTTTGACAATCCTAAAAGGTTCGATATTAGCGCTGTCTTCCCTAAAGCTAAAGATATCTTCCTGCGAATTTTCGTCACTAATATCGTTCACAATACCATAGACATTAAAAAGATTAAGGGTCGGAATAGCACCGGCTTTTAGATTCTTTTTACCTAAGAATTGTTTATCAAAGTGATTATTGCATATGTGTGCCGTGTCAACATTAATATTCAACTGAAGTTTACAGTTGGAAATCCAAATGCGCCTATAATGTTCATCTTTAGGAAATTTGAAAAGTCTGACCGCATTCCTTAAAGAACTATCCCTATAACTTCGCCCACAAGATTCAATAATGCACCGGCCACCACTTCTTCTAGAATCATTCCTTTTTGATATCTTATTATTTTCCATTTTTAAGCTAAAAAATCAGAATCAGTCAAATCAGAATTCAAAAGTTGTAAAACATTCAATAGCCAGAGGATATAACAAAAAATCATTAATTAATAATGAATTAAGCATGCATACATAGACACGTCCGCTCAAATCGATCAATGATGACCAAAGACTTTAGTCTTTGATGATGACAGACTGCCAAAATAAAATCTGAGCATGCAAGCAACGATGATATGAGAGCGTAAGCAACGACGAAGTTCATGTCGGGAGCCAACGAAGTCGTACGAAGTTAGAAAAACACGACTGGGAGCCAGCGTTCAGAAAATTTTACGAACCACTTTTTTGTCGATTTGAGCTATCTATCTGTTATGTGGTTAGTGGTAATAGCCACTAAAGGCAGGGATAAACCCTTAATAATAATTTACTCAAGTTATATCACGCCACATAAGGGAAAACTCAGGATTAGTCAGAAAATTGAGTTGGGGAAACACTGAAATCACAATAAGCACCAGGTTAGGAATTGGATCGAGTAGACAGAATAAAAATAGGATAGACATATATTAAGACAATAATTTCAGTAATAATATAACGAATAAATCTCTCTTAAGGAGTTTTTTCTAATTCTAGGAATTTTTCATGGACCTGTAATAAATCCTTCGAAAAGAAGGACCACTGACACTGGTTGGTGAAGTTATTATGTCGTCGGTTCTTCGACGTGTAGGACGTACGTTAGGAAGGACCTAGGAATTACAGTTCTAATTCAAATAATTGATTCTTAGATATTATTTTTTTCGCTGATAAAGATAACTTTGAGATATCCCGCTGTTAAGCTTTTGTGTTACCAGAGGATAGACTCCATCCGACATTAATTATTAAAATTTAATATTAATGATATTTAATCCCTGCTTTGCGTATTTTAATTATCTTGGATACGCTGATTATTTCATTCTTTTGTAGAATTAATAATAGCATTGATGTTGTTCGAGTGTGACATTGAATCCTCTATGTTCAAAGATATATTTAAACAATC
The DNA here is from genome assembly GCA_949629155.1 of Myopa testacea. NCBI lineage: Eukaryota > Metazoa > Arthropoda > Insecta > Diptera > Conopidae > Myopa > Myopa testacea. The sequence continues at coordinate 2,124,812 of OX451348.1, read as the reverse complement.
AGTATTTACTTTTTATTCGCAGGTTTGGTGATCAGGTTTGGAATACAAAGAGAAATAGGAATATAAATATAGACTGAAATAAATAAAATGAACTAAAATTAAACAACAGAGACTTTAAGTTCGGAGCTATGGAGGCCCAAAATTGACGGCTCACGGCTAGTAGCAACATTTTCATAGTTTGTCATATCCGCAAAGAGCGCAGGATTGCCATACTAATACCGCCATCGTTACATTGCTTCGCCAATAATTTTTGAGATCTATTTTCTTTTTTAAAAGGTATTTCTCGGCTTCTGCTCCAATCGAGATTAGTGTCTGTACATGAGGCACTATTATTTTATTTCTGAACGTCTTACCTCTGGTGGGATGGACTCAATGTTAAAAACCATATGCATATTGAAATCTTTACCTTAACTGTTAAACTATACACATCCACAACATCGACAGAATAATAATCTTCAAAAAGTGCGAAACCGAGCGAAACCGAGGAAACAACGATCCTTAACCACAACGTAGAAAACATTCGGGAGCATTTAACTGGTGAAAATGACACAAAGGAGGATTAGGGTAAGTAATCATTGTAATCTTGTTGTAGATTTTTGTAATTTCTTTACAGAATATAGCAACAAACTTACATGTTTACTATTTATCCGATTTACCCATGTCCGTCCTTCTGTCTGCCTGTCTGTCTGTCTGTTGAAATCACGATCACAGTAGAACCGGTGAAGGTATCGTAATGAGCTTTTGCACAAATATTTTTTGTTATGCTGTATAGGTTGGGTCGAGACAAGAAAAAAATCTTATGGGAGAAGGGTGCATTTCCCCCGTTTTCCCGCGGGTATCATAATTGTCAGGGTATCCCCCCCGGATTTCCTTCATTTCCTTCGTTTTTGTTCAGTTTGTATAAGAAGTAGGCGTGGTTTTTGACTTATTTACCTAACAAACTAACGGATGGAAAGGTAGCTTTATAGCTTTAGTTCTGAAAGTTATTAACTCTCTACTTAAAATTCATTGAGTAATGGTTAATGAATTAAGTAACTACAATTTTTCCAAATTTATTTCAGAAACGCTACAACCAATTTGTGGCCCATATGATTTTAGTATTTTTAGCTCTGACGAGAGTCAATTATACGTTACCCGGCGCCTCTGGTGGCAGCATCAAATATCCTCATAGGCAATTCTCATCGCTCGGACGTCAGCAGGACTTTGTTCTGCCTTCCATCAACAGCGATGGCAACCCTACCTCTGATATTGGCATTGCTACTGTTATCGACAGCAAATCGAGCAACAGTATTGCTGGCGGTGACAAGAAGCCCATAACTAGCGGTGCAGCTTCAGATGGTGGTGAAATTATTGTCCCGAAATCGTTCCCTCTGAGTGCTCATGAGCCCACGTGTGAAGAACTACGCGCCATGTGGATGTAAGTACAGACTCTGCATAGATCTGGATTGAGTATTCAGGCTATTACTGTTGCTAAACTTTCTCCATCTGCTATATTTCTAGCTTCTCCAAACGACAATCAAGAGCTGCCGAAATATCGAATGAGATTCCAACATATCGCGATCCCTTTGAATACAATACTTGGTCCACATACTATCCATCAATGCGTAGCATAGGCGGGTAAGTGCTTTCCCCTGAACAGCCCTAGTTTACAATCCTCACATTCTTTTATCTGAAAGGCTGCGCATGGCGACGCGATACGTTGATCGGGCGCGCTCTCCTGTATTCGGGCGCATCGTCAGTCGTGAACCTTTACTAACGCCACAGTATTCCTTGGGAGGTTTGCAGAGGCCACTGTCTCCACCCATGCCGGTCTCAGTGGCTTACAGTAGCAAAAACGAGAAATCTACTCAGTTCGAGGCTGCGCCGAGACGTCAAATGCAGTACCGTTTCGGCGGGGACCGCGCGACTGGCGTGGGTCGCAGTGCTGCTGAGCCACCAAAAGCCAACTCCGTAGCGGTACAGGGCAGCTTCCAAAAGCTTAAAGAATTAATCTGGACAGAACGCGCCAAAGACTTGATGGAGCAGCGACGTGCCGAGGAGTTGGCCGCACGAGCAGCAGTAATCAAGGAAATCGCAAATGGACAATTGTAAGTTTTTTAAATAAACAATAATACGCTCTAATGTATGGGAATCGCAGGCCTACTCAGAAAACACACCACCACAGCTCAGCTCGACACACAAGTGGACGGTTAATAGGTGGTTTAACAGGTGGACCCGCCTCATCTGTTAAAGGCAAAGTGCACAAGAGCCCAATATTGGCTAGTAATCCAGCCTCCGATCGTGCAGTACGTTTACTACTACCACACATGATGGCCCCTAACTACGGAACAGACTACGCACATGAACCTGATGTTGGAAGCGGTGTTACAAAAACATATCCTATGGGTACCTCGTATTTTCGGGAACGGAACCGTTCACTGCTCAAAGATGTAAGTGGGAGAAGTGTGACTAATTTTTCATCCTCCTTTTTACATTTATTTACCCCGTAGTTACCAGCAAATTCACGCCACTTTAGACGCACTCAACGACGAATGAACCAAAAGGGCTCGTTAGAAGGTGATTACAACATGATGCAGGACCACTTCGTACAACAACTCAATTATAAGATACTACAAGCTTATTTGGCAAATATGTTGGGTCAGCAACTTCAAGCAGCGCCGGAAGAAGCAGCTTCATACTTACAGTTTTATCCCATATTTTCTTCCGAAGAGCTAAGCGAGGATTCAAAAAACGTACAGCAGCGTTACAAGGATAGACTGGACAAGCAAGAATTAAAGAATAGCGACATGATCACAGAGCCCATTTATCAGGTTCCCGAAACAAATATGGGTAAGGACAATAATCCCCCTATTATGTATTACCACACTTAAACAGTTTCAAACTGACTCTATGATTAAACTCAACAGAAATGTTGTTAGTAGTTGTTCTCAGTTGGTGGTCTCCTCTCATTCAATGATTTTGGTTTTTCGTTCCAGACTTATTAGCACAGCATATCTTGAAAGAGGAAAATGAGGAGACATTCTAAACATGCTCCATAACTAGCAGACAGCATGCAATGAGTGAGCATGCCATCAAATTTCAATAAAAAAAGTGAATGTCAAGGTATGAGATACCTAAAACCAAATGTACATTATCCCACTGAAAATTTAAAGCTTTATCCTGGACAATAATTACAATAACTTTAGAAATTTTTCTAAACATATGGTAAGCAATCATAAATGTATTCATAAATATACATATTAATTATGCATTCAGTGTCTGTAAATAACTATAGAGAAACACTTTTAAATTTAAGCACTATTTCCAACGACGATTACTTATTTTTATAAAGCTTTACCATTATTATTAATAATAAAAAAATTCTTTTTAAGAATTCCTCTTCCTCCAGAAACATGTCACAAATTCATAAACATAAACAATATAAACAGTTTATTAAACAGTTTAAAACTTATGTCCCTAAAATAATTAATAAAATAGAAAAATTGAAAAATTCCACAAATCAGGTTTGAAAGTGTTTGAAACGTGGTGGTAATTCTTATGACATGAATGAGTGATACGAAATTTCGTCTGTGTCAAGTATGATACTCTTAGTAAATACCACTCTACGTAGTGTACACTACGTCTATGAATAAGATACGTGGTAAGTCACTATCGAGTCACTGCGTCACTGACTTATTTTTGTTGCAGACAGCCCCAGTGATAGAAACAAGAACAAAAACCTAAGAAACGAAACACAGACGTTTGTCGTTGGACAACACCCATTTTTCGCAAATTCCAATTAGAGTTACTGAATTCTATGGAACATGTGAAAAAGTTTCCAAAGTTTCACAAAAATATTGCGGTATTAAAAAAGTCTGAAATAGTTAAGTATGGCAGCTACACATATTTTATAGAAAACATAAAAAAAGCCAACTGCGGGTTACTGAATGTATAAAATAAATACATATATAAAATACTATAAAACTAAATACTATATATAAAAACTTAAATAAAATGACTACCTTTATTATTAATACATGTATGTATATACATATATATTTTTGTATATATACCTACATACATACATGTATTATAGCAGTAATTTTTGAAAACGGAGTTGGATTTGGAATGGTGTAACTTTTTAATTATTATTATTATATAGTAAATATATATTATAATTATTTTTATATAGTCTAGAAGAGGCAGATGAAGGACTCCATCATGCAAAATATTCCAAAATAGTAGCCTATCTGGCATTGAACGCCTTTTGAAGGGTTTTTTTATGTCAAGAGTCATAATCGTCCTTTCTGCTCCCGTATCCCAAATGACTTCTCGTTTGGGGTTTTTACTGAAGTCTATTTACCGCCCTGTCCAAACAAAGACAAAACCTGCTTTGTTCGCCTTTCACACAATAACAGAGACAATAACAGAGACAATAAAAGAGACAATTACTTTGGAATTCTATTTCATACCCATACTCTTCTCACTTTTCTTATCGTGAGCGTGTTTGTGTATGTGGGTATGTAGGGTGCAAGAAGATGAGAAATGGTACATGATTAATTAACCCGGAGTTGGTTTTTTGGAGCACAAATAATCTCCTGAAACCTACTGCGATGAAATTCTGTATAAGATATTTTTGAATCCACTGTTTGTTCTTTAAACTATGTACCACGGAAATCATATCTAGCTTAACAAAATCAGGAAATCCTATATCACTATTTTTCCAACTCCTAAAACGAGTTTATTAACAAGGAAGAATTCAAATATATGGAAGTACATATTAGAATCAGAACAATATATTATATACTTTAATGACAATAAATGCATTTTATCAGAATGTAACAAAATAATGTAAGTACAAATATCAACTAAATCAAAAAATCTATCTACGAAAATAATTTTAAAAATAGAAGAAAATCTCAAAGATATAAAAATGTCTGAATAATTATATGCTATATACAATAATGTACACGTACTATATGTGTAATCATGTACATGTATCCAATGAATTATGTAATATAATTCTATAATAATTATATATGTATGTGTATAACTGTAACTATGTATACAATATAATTATAATAAAAATGCTTGTAAATAACATATTGCGTTATAAAGATTTTTATATAACCTCCACAATATAATCTAACGCTAAGGTTATCTCCATACTCCTTAAATCTATTTATTGTATTATTGAACATACATATACTATATTATATGAACTATTTCAACTATGATAAACTACTTAAATGTACTTAAACATCATTAAACGTTTCCGAATTCCTCTTAATATTAATTATGAGGATCTACAGACTAGGAACACATCTACATGCATACAAATCGTATATTTTAAAAAAAAAGTAAAAAACTAAATCTTAATACGCTATAGATAAAAAATACCTATAAAAACCTATAAAGCTTGTTTGGAGGACGTGAATGTTTCTATATACATATGTACGTACATACGTAATAAAAATATTAAGAACAAATAATATAAATATACAAATAAATAATAATAAATAATGATCTATTGAATTCAATCGATGTGTATTTTCTTTTAAGCGGATTTCTTTAGACGGCTATAAATACAGTGGCGTAGCTAGGGTGGGAAGGGGGTTGTGGTCCGCCCCGGTCGGCACAGTTTCGGGGGCAACAGTTTTAGAAATCAAGTATTGACTTATTGAATTCCAGGAATTTCTGGGGCTGCAAGTTGATTAACCGTCCCGGGCTCCATGAGTCCTAGCTACGCTGTACTGTATAAACAGTAGGCGTGGTCGTTACCTGTTTTCAAAACAAAATAACTAGCTTAGTAGTTTTATTATTGTGTTCAATTTTAAACTTTATTTCCGTGGTAATAATTGTTTTCATGAGCTATACTGTATAGGTAGTGTAAAAGTGGGCGGACCGCTGTAATAATGTTTTTTTGGAAAATAAGTTGTTACTAACGTATAGTACATAGTATAGTAATACACTCGTAGTTTAAATATATAGTACTATATGAAACTATGTTTCCTTTGAAGATCCTTTTGGTTGTAGATATGGAGGGGGTAAAAGTGAATTCATGTTGATACTTAAGGTATTTGTATGGAGGGAATTACTTCTTTGTATGGTTTCGTAAATTATTATAGCTATTTCTGTCATCTTCTCCATACTTTTTCCTGTAACGCTCAGAACCCTCTAAATGTTTACAGTTCACTTCAGAGAATTATGAGGAACTTTTCTAAATATACTTGACCTGAAACGATCCCGGTGCCCCCGAATTTTTATTTCGTTGGAAAAATTGTACCTACCTGTTTTATTACTATTGAGTGACCAGCTGTTGAGTGATGTCTACTTATGACAACTACAATTAGGGGAAAAACACGTTGTCATAAATATTTTCATCCTTCACCATCGACTACAAAGTACTGCCGTCCTATAAAATGTATGTATTCAAAAGAAACCTGCATGGCTCATACAGAAAGAAGTCGCATTGATAAGTGAACAAATAAATAATCTAGACTCTAGAGTATTCTACTTTTGAGTACTTGGGTAAAGAAATAATAATACACAGTAATAATATTTAAATCTAAGTCTAGTCTAAGTCTATTTAATCTTCATCATTCTAGTCCGGGTTGCAAGCATCCACATGCATCTCCCTCTAAGTATGGCCTATCAAATGGAAACATTTTTCACGCCACAAAACCCTGAACAATTTGTACAAACTTTACATCACTGACATCGACAAAAATTACTTAAACGAAGATTTTCACAGTCATCCTTTAAAGCAACAAGTGTAGTACCAGAAAGGTCCTTCATGGCTTCAAGGTTCTTCATGTTGAAGCTCGAAATTCTCTGACGACGCTTGTAGTATATGAAAGCAGAAAATATTCCCTTATTATTATAGAAACTATTTTATATACAAGAGAAATTAATTATTATATAAATTATTATCATATAAATAAAATACGAGTACAGCAGAAATTTTAAAAAATAAATTATACGTTAATTACAAAGTTGATTATACCCGACCCAGTTAATTAGTACATTATAAATTTTGTATATGAAGAACCGGAAAACGGAAAAAAATTCGGACGCTTCACTTTGCCTCTTCTTTTGTTTCCTCTTTTGCTATTTCAGGATATTCGAGTTTTACACCTGGCTCGCATGTGAAGATGGGGCAGCAGTACGGAAAAGGTGCAGTTTTATTTGTCTTTTCAGTATCCAAATTGCATTTGGCATTGGACAAGGGCAATGGTCCACAGTCCTCGACCAACTCGAGCAATCTTAATATGTAAAGCTTTAAAATATAAATTTATTCAAATAGTTGGTTTTTACTTGTTATTATTCTTTTCATTCTGCACGCATGTAGATCGACCACAAAATGGTGTGAGCTCCCACGTTTTTCCTGGCTCTACTGTTGCGCATCTGGTTGATGCGAAACACATTCCCGGGAAATCTGAAATTTCGTTATTAAAGAGTAAAATAATACATTGTTTCACATAGTTTACAAAATACATTTTAAATTTCAAAATTTAATTAAATTAATTGCAAGTGAAATAAAAGAATAGTCTGCATTCATATTTGACAAAAAAATACCCAAACTATTTCAAACTTTTCCCATGCTGATATAATTTATCTATGACACAGTGAGTACTAGCGTTGCTACTTAAGTTTTAATAAAAACACATATTTATAATCGGAAATGGCTTTATTGTTTTTCAAATATCCTGCTTGAAGATCAATACACTTTTGCATGCGTTTTAACCAATTTTCGAAGCACTTTTTCCACTCAGATTGAGGAAACCTCCAAACATGCTTCTTTAGGCGTCGAAAAATATTGTCCTCGCAATTTATTTTGGATCTGCGGGAATAAGAACAAATCATTGGGTTCCAAATCAGGGCTGTACGGAGGATGACCCGTCAGTTCGATGTTTTGAATGCTCAACAACATTTTTGTTTGAGCTGATGTGTGAGAGCTTGCAGTGTCGTGGTGGAGAATGGTTCGTCTTCTGCGATAGATTTTCCTGATTTTTCCGAACACTTCTGGCAAACAAATGTTGGTGGCCCAATCAGAATTGACCGTTATACGTTGCTCTAATGGAATGGTGGCGACATGTTCAGTTATTCCAAAAAGAACAGGCGACCATTTGCTTAGAAGTGCATGGTGCACGAACAACTTTTGTTGAACACGAGTCCAACGCGTGCAAATCTTTCTGACGGCCAAATCTTTCTGACGGCCAAATGTTCATGAATGAATGACGATCTGGTAATATCAGCACAGCATCGATGTTTGTGGCCCAACAGCCACAATTCGTCCTGTAGCGAAGTGCGACCACGATTGAATTCGGAAAACCAGTGAAACACGGTGGCTCGAGATGGTGCTTCATCACCAAAAGTCGAAGCGAGCTGATCGGCACAGTGCTTTTGATTTAATCCAGGTCCAAAGTCATAGAAAAGCATCGCACGAAAATGTTCACGATTTAATTCCATTTTTTGACCAATAAGCTTCATAGTGGCTGGTCGCACTGAAGCTCATCTAGTTTGACACTCTCTATGGCGAAATTCATTCGCTTGTTTCTTCCGTCGTTCGCCGATGGCCTAGAATTTTGCATTTGAAGTTCGCCAGCAAATTTAGTGTATTTTTTAGTCCTTCACAAGTGGCCAAAGGAAGAGAGCAAACTGCGCGCTGAAAGAAAGTAGCGCACTTAAATATTTGAATTAATTTCTACACCTAATCTTTTCCTTTATTAATTTTTATTAACCTTATTTCACATCCCATACGGATCAACAGATACGCAACCTATCCGAGCCCAGTTTTATTGATGCTATTGCTACCAGGATACTTCTAGCTGGAGTATGTGGTGATCGACTTGACGATGTAAGAACCCTTCATAGTATGAAGTTCATACACATTAAAAAAGATCTTCCGAACCACTCACTCATTAGTAGATCATTTGATTTTGCTTTGCTACAAGCGCAGAATACAAACGAAGTTTTGTACTCTGTAAAGAACATCGTTTTTATCTTCGGTTTTCTGCTTTACAGAGCTGGTGTTTGTTTACAGCGCTATGACCTGCTAATTAGCAGCTGTCCTAATCTTCGCACATGAAATCACGATGTTACCGGCAACAAATGTTTCATGAAATCTCTTTACCTATTAATACTCTTTGATTACAATGCCAATACAGAATGAACTTAACTTTTATATTTTACACCCTGTTAACATTATTCTCAAACATTTTATTAGCAAAGCTGATAACTAAGCTACAAACAGGAAATAAATATTTGGAATAAGTCAGGCACAATGGCATATATAATAAATAAATATCATTAATTTCTATAACGACACTACCATCAACCATAATTTAAATGAAATTGAGTAAATTTGTCGTTGCAATTTGCAGTCTTGCTTCGAGACATCTGTCGTTGGTTATAGGACGTTAAAGCACACTTAGACCGAATATAGAGCACCTTTTCGTTTTTAAATTAGTTAACAGCTACGCATTCGCACAATCGCATTTTCGAGGCAAAATCACATAGAAAATAAACATGAAAAACCTGGTTTGGTACCTGGTTTGGTAAGGCAATTCGAAGCTGGTCTTTGTAATCTAATGCTTTCACGAAAGACTCAATGGATAAAAAACAAATGATTTCATAATTATGAGGTGGTCCAAGTCATGCATTTCTTGTTTCGAGATATTTAATCATTTGATTTTTAACAAATTAAAAAATATCTTTTTATTATATGCTAAAATCTGTGGTCACAAACCGAAATCGCTTAACTCAAGTTATGACGAAATTGAATTATTGCCACTATTAAATTGAGCTGATTTTAATATAATTTCGATATTTTTTTAAAGTTGTAGCAATTTTATTATAGAAGTTATACAAATGACCTAAATTACATTTACATATATCATTACATTATTACACTAATATATTTTTCTTTGCATTAAATTAAAGAATAAAATCAAGTAGAATGTGCAACCAATTCTACAAAAAAAAATTAAATCTTTCATTTATGTACAACAATATTTTATAGAAAAAGAAGATTTTATCAAAATTTTAGTGAATATTTACTGTTGTAAAACAATTTTTGGATGATTGTGAATTTTTTGTGTAACTTATAAGGATATGTGATTGTGAAAGAAGGAAATTACTTAGATCACTGTCCTAATTATAAGCTCAAATATTGCCCAAAAGTATGGGTTGGATAGCCAACTGACGGTTGGAACTTACCTCGAAGCACGTCAGCTGGAATGAGGCGTTTGTAGACTTTAATCTCCACATCAGATACCTTTTTACTGGCTGCCTCATCGGCTACGATACTGCTAACAGCAAAGGCGGCCAAACAAGCGAATCCAACAATCAATTTCATTACTTACGCCTCTTATCAATTAATCACAAAGTTTTGAAATAGTAATGTGAACAATGACCACAAATTGAATTTGAATTGTAGTTTTGGTTAAGATAGCACTAGATCAATCTCAATAAAATATGATTTTCATCGTTTTAAATAAAAGTGAATGCCAACGACGACAACGAAAGTAAGCGAGGCAGCATTCGTTTGATGGTCGGCCTGTTGTCAACGAAGCTAAATACTGAATTAAACTCGGAAACAAAAGTGGTTACGAGTTATATTTATATGCTTTTCCAGCTTAAATAACATTACTATGAAGATGGAAAAAATTGTCGTGGTTACTTATTTGTTAGGCTTGGCAACGAGTATGTATCATGAAGACATTACAAAGCCGAATTCAAGGCAGCAAAATTGTCAACATTAGCTACGACAATTAGGCCGTTGTTACCAAAGACTACAAGACTGGAAACTCTTTTTTTGCTTTGAATGTGTTGCTGAAATCAGGCTTGGTTGTAGTAGATTACAAAAACAAAATGCATGCAATTTTAACAACTTGAAAGTTTGTTTACAAAATTCAGAAAAATATTTTGAGTGAGGAATGCAACTCTTGTTCTTCTTCATAACAATAAGCCAGATATATCAATTTTTAACTCATTTCAATTTAAATAAAAGAAAAATGAAAAATTACAAAAACAAATAAGTCTACATTACTTTTTAATATTTAATATTTAATATTTAACATAAATACATATTAGAAGAAAGCAAGCGTGGGTCAAGCACAAGCGTAAGCCCGTGGTTATGCTATCCCCGTGGTTATGCTATCGAGCAAAACTTGGTGGGAAATTACTCTCATTTTTGTGATCGGAGTCCGTGCAAAAAGAGTGGTTACGCTTGTGCTTGACCCACGCTTGCTTTCTTCAAAAATATATAGTTTTTCTCACCTGCAACAGCAACCCGTCTACTACACAAATGAGAAAACGTATTATTTGCGGTGTAGTTTTCGACGTAATGGAAGACCAAATGTTTATATTAATTGAAATCTGCTTAACATATATAAAGACGTAATATTTTGGAACGATAATCAGAGGAATATAATTGATAAATTTATCAGTTCATTCCATTTTTTCACTCCATTCCACTTTTCAATACTTTTGTGAATATTGAGACTAAGCAACACCGGTTTGCTTGGTGTCCTCGGTGTACGCTAGACCGAGTTTTCGTGCTCGGTGTGAGAGAGTGATGTTGAGAACAGAAAAATATCCCATTCTCTCTTTTACACACAAAACAACAAAAAAAAGTCCTACTTGCCAAGCAAAACTCGATAGCATAACCACGGCCTATCGAGTTTTGCTTGGCAAGTAGGACTTTTTTTTGTTGTTTTGTGTGTAAAAGAGAGAATGGGATATTTTTCTGTTCTCAACATCACTCTCACACACCGAGCACGAAAACTCGGTCTAGCGTACACCGAGGACACCAAGCAAACCGGTGTTGCTTAGTCTCAATATTCACGAAAGTATTGAAAAGTGGAATGGAGTGAAAAAATGGAATGAACTGATAAATTTATCAATTATATTCCTCTGATTATTGTCCCAAAATATTACGCCTTTATATATGTTAAGCTGATTTCAATTAATATAAACATATGGTCTTCCATCGCGTCGAAAATTACACCGCAAATAATACGTTTTATCATTTGTGTAGTAGACGGGTTGCTGTTGAAGGTGAGAAAAAATATATATTTTTGAAGAAAGCAAGCGTGGGCCAAGCACAAGCGTAACCACTCTTTTTGCACGGACTCCGATCACAAAAATGAGAGTAATTTCCCACCAAGTTTTGCTCGATAGCATAACCACGGGGTTACGCTACCGTTCTTGCTTGCCAAGTTGGACTTTTTGTTGTTTTGTGTGTACAAGAGAGAATGGGATATTTTTCCGTTCTCAACACCACTCTCTCACACCGTACACCGGTGTTGCTTAGTCTCAATATTCAAAAAAGTATTGAAAAATAGAGTGGTGGGAGAAAGTGAGTGGAGTGAGGAGGAGAAAAATGGAACTGATAAATTTATCAACTATATTCCTCTGACTTTTTACGCCTTAAAATATTACGCCTTTATATGTATGTATATGTTAAACATTTCAATTAATATAAACATTTCGTCTTCCATCACGTCGAAAATTATAGCTCAACTAATACGTTTTCCATTGTTTTAAGCACTGACGCCGATTACAAAAATGAGAGTAAAATTCCTACCGAGCATATTCGTAGCGTAACCACGGCCTCAGCGGTGTAGGTGAGATACCCTACATCTTCAAGCTTCAAGCAGAAATTTGTGTAAAAGTGGGCGTTGGGCCACGCCTACTAATACAATTAATACTTGAACTGTCTTGAAGTATAAAATATTAAATTATGTAAAGCATTTATTCGTATGGTAAGAAACTTGGTTTTAAGGATTATACCGTCTAAATGCTACACAAGTTGGCGTACGACGCCCACTTTTGGAACAACAAAAATTCTTTTGGTTCATAAAATTCTACATTTTCAATACCAAGCCTTACGTAATAACAAGGAATATTTCTGCAAAATTTCATTTCGATATCTTCACCAGTTATTCTGTGATCGTGATACAGACAGACGGCCGGACATGACTGAATCCCCTCAGGAGGTGACGCTTTCCAAGAATATATATACTTTTCAGCGTACAACGTAAACACGGCCTTTTTTCTGAGGCGGACTCAAGATGTCTAGTGTGACATCCACCATACCTCACCACTAACGAAAAAATTTAAAAGAGCTTCGCAATGCGTAATCTTTTCTATCATTCTTGTGTTTTTTTTTGTCTTTTTCGTGTGAAATTGGAACAATTATGAATGTTTGGTGGACCCTACACGGCACAAACTGGTTGCGCAAAACTGCTGTTGTGCCGACTTTTGGCACGTTTTTGTTGCAGAGCGATTGTATAAAATTGAAATCATATTGGTATTTAACTTTTTGTCCAATCATTTTGTATAGTGTTGTGTGCTCTTAACAAGTGTGAAGGGGAATATGAAGCGATTCGATTTGCGTTTCTTACACTAACAACGAAAGTACGCAACAACAAAGTGAGGCTGTATGGAATTTTTAATAGTAAAAAACTTGATTTTCTCAAACAAAACCAAACTTGATTTTCTCAAACAAAACCAAACTTGATTTTCTCAGAAATGTGCGATTTTTAAATTTGGTAGTGTTTTTAAGCAATACACAGTCTCTGGTACGGTAGGGATACACAGCTTGATTTAAAAATTACGTAATTTGCCGGTATGCCGGTTGGTTTAATTGGTTTGCTTGCAAATTAACACTATTCCTACCTCGACCGTTCAAATGATCAGTTCTTAGCAGAATGTATATTTTTCGAATAGAGTTAAATAAACTTGACAAAATTGTATTTGGCATGTTTTCCTTTTACGGGAACCTTTACTTATATTTAGGACTGGTTTTCCTTGACATTTTTTGTCTAGTTGTCGCTCTTCTTAATATTCAGTGGCAATTTCTTCTGCCAATTGAAATATGAATTCTTGTCTCGAATTTCTTCTTCCGTGGTTTCTTTATATAAAACCCATGCATTTACTAATGCTAAGTCTAGAATGGTCAAAACTACTTGTAAAGCCCATCTCCGGAATTTCGATTTTACTGTGTACTTTCTGCCCATTCGGTCGGTCACATCTGCACCAAATTTAGTGATATTACATAATCTAATTGTCTCCGGTTCACAGGTATACTTTTTTCAACTTCTGCGGATTTATGCATTGAACTAAGAATCATTACTTTTTTATTTGGTTTTGATTGGCAAATTAGCAGATTAAAATTATTTGAACGATATAATTTTGTTGAGAAACGTGGCATATTATAATTCTGTTTCGCCAATTTTGGTAATTCCATTTTGTTTGCTCGAATTGACCCAAAACGCGTAGTTTTCTTTCCTAAATATTTTGTGGCCACCCAGAGGGCTCGATAATCATTGCTATTCATACACAAATATGGTATATGAAAGCAATACGCATCCTATTCATAGGATTAAGTGCTGCTTGTTCAGCGCTGTAAAAAATTTATCAGATCTTCTGTATTGTGTATCTGCTAGTCAAGTTGGTTCAAATTCTGTTGCAAATGAAACGCTGAGCCGGAAAAATATGGGTGGTGTATGTACAGGGTTAGGCGATTGAAGTGTTCACACCGGTATATCTGGCAACGCGATATTGCCAACTATGTCAAAGTCATACCAATGACATACATATTGTTTACAAGCTACCACAAGCATTTGCGTCTAAGCTGTGACCGTCGATGGACGCTGTCCAATCGTTTTCATCTAGCCTGGTGTCAAAGTCAACGCGACTTATTATCGGGGAAATGTTTTGGAAGCTGTTTTAAGGCGCGCAAACATTTCGGTTGTACACCATTTCAACTAAAACGGCACCGTCTCAGAAAGCTCGTGTCAACCAAGAATGGTTATAAAACTATGTTCCACACTTCATCTCGTCCAAACAATGCCTTTCGAATTCAACAGATGCAAATCTGATGGATTCCATTTGACCATTTTGGAGAGCAAGGTGATGACTAAAAACTATGCTAGTATGGATGCGCTGAAGAAAGCCATTGTACGGAAATGGGCCAAAATACCGCAAGATCATACTCGTGCAGAATGCAACTAATTTTTTTAACCGTTTGAAGGACATAGTCAAGGCAAAAGGTTAATTATTATATTTTGTTAATTTTGCTTACTAAATCAATCTTAAAACGTATGAGAAAATCCTGTTGAAATAGCCCTATAATTTAATATTTTTCTAGTCTTTATTAACATTAACTTAAAAGGAAACTGTTTTCAATTAACGGCTTACAAACTTAATTAAATTGGATTAAAATGTAAATAAAATTTAATAACATTTAATATTAATAATTAAGATTATTTTGAGGTTAATAAAATACGAAAATAAAGCACAATTTAAACTTTAGTAACTAATTTGGATTTATATAGATGTGTTTGGGTTAGAAAATTTTAAATATATGGCATATTTTTCAGCAAAGTTGCAAGCATTCGCAAAAATTTGATTAAGCACAAAAACCTAAACATCAAAATGAAAAATCAATGTAAGACGACGTGAAATCAACGTTGTTATCAATTAACTTTCAATATTTGAAAGGTGTAGGAGGTGGACGTGGGTTTTGCCCGATCTGAGCGATTTTCATTGACCTATGACGGTAACTATTTTTAGCTAAAGCTTGTATTATAAGCTCCATTATGTGGAGTAGTGATTTTTCAGAAATGATCGTTTTGTAACTCACGGTGAGCTTGAGAATAAGGCTGTAAATCTAAATTGTAGATGCATAGAAAATAAGTAATAAATGAGAAAACAACGAAATTTCACAATAAATATCAATAAGTGTATTAAGGTATAACAGGGATTGATTTTCTAAAGGGGTCACATAAATCACGCTTGAGTTAATTTGAGAACGCACTATTTTATAGATAATTTATGTACGAAGAATATATGGCCTATTTGTTCTACGAATTGGTTTAAACATTTTTATATTAGTAGTTATATTTTTTATTATATTATCTTAAACATTTTTTATAATGGCAATTAAAAAAAAGTAAAAGGTATTAAAAACTTTACTTCATTGTTTATCAATTTAAATAAAACTGCAATCAGGTACACAAATACCCAAGAAGCTTGAGAAAAAAGGATTCTTCATAATTTTCAATTTTCTCAAAAACTACAAAACATATATCTTCCATTTGAACCACTTTCTCTAGAACTTATAACAAACATTCTGTTATCGGAAAATATGTACACTTATTAAAGTATTTTTTTAAAAAACTAACGATCAAAAGTGTTTCCTCCAAATATTTTTCGGAATTTTAAGTAAGGCATTCATTTTCTCAAAAACTGTTTGAAAACTGCTTAAAGAACTATTGGGCAAAAATTATATAGTATTCCCGTTATTTTTGGGATCTTTTACGATTTTAAGTAGTTTTTTCTAAATTTTCTCTCCCGCCTAAACTTGGAAAAATTGGCTTTTGGTAATACGCATCGCCGCCAGCGGTTCTATGTCACTTTATTTTATATTACGCATATGGGGCGAATTTATTTGTAAAGCTTGTAGAACGAATTTGGGGTTGAAATTTTGTCCAGTAGTCCACTCTCTCTGACCAAAACAGATCACCAAAAATGGGCGTGGTCCGCCCACTAATTAAAGAAAACTCGATTACAGGAGAACGAATAGAGATATTTTTATCAAATTTGGCGTGAATATTGTTTAACCTCAGAAACTCATTGGTATTGAAAATGGGCAAAATCGGACCATTACCACGCCTACTTTTTATGGAGAATGTCAATTCACCCATGCTTAAAGCTCAATTTCCCAGGTTGTAAAACGAATTTGCGGTCGAAATTTTGTCCAGAAGTACACTGTTTCTGACCAAAAAAAGACTACTACAAATGGGCGTGGTCCGCCCATTAATTAAATAAAATTCGATTACAGAAGAACGAATAGAGATATTTTCACCAAATTTGGCACGAATATTCTCGGTCATCACTGGCTATTTGAGATTGAAAAGGAAAAAAATAGACCATTGCCACGCCTAATTTTTAAGTAAACGTGTGTAGGGTATACGAACTTCGGCCAGGCCGAAGTTAACACTCTTTCTGGTTATTAGATCGCTTGCCTTCATTTGTCTTGGGTTTGAAATTTTAAAATTGATTTTACACTACCTTATCGATAAGCTAGAAACTTGAAGTATAGCTCAGAATTGGATGACAATGAAATGTTAAGCATAAACTAACTATAATGCTTAAGCCCAGTTTGAGGCAGAACATTTTAGTTAGTCTTAAAAACGTTTTGTATAAAAAATCTATAGTTTGTTTTTAATCTATAGCTTGTTTTTAATCAATAGCTTGTTTTTAATCTATAGCTTGTTTATGTTTTTTTAGGAGATTGCATAAATTTAAAGTTTATAACCAAAAGGATAATATAATTTAATATAAGACTTTGTTTCATATAAAAAATCCTTTGCCTCCTATATTGTAAATTCGACATCAAGTCGACACTGATTAACACAAACAAAACTGGCTAATGTTTTGTAGAGGACATTCTTTAACCTATCACATTTTTAATAAAATCAACCGAATGATGGACACCCTAATATACCGTTTACAAAATATTCATTATTTAAAAATTCAACTGAAATTTTCACTAAAAAGCATTGAAACAAGTGGACTCCGTGAAATTCAACGCAAGGTACATATGTACATCTTTACTATTAGTCAACAGCAACCGCCACTTGTAACAAAGTAGTTGCACTGCTTCCCCAACAACTAAACCGTTGTTACCGATAGCAAGCCTACCAGTTTGTGTTCATTGGTTGTGGACGTCTGTGGTTGAGGCATTATTGTCGATGCAGCACTGCCTGTCCCACCAGCCACGTTGTTATCTAGTTTCGGTAGTGAATTTGCTGTGGATGTATCTGGCCTTGGGTTTATAACAACATCTACGCTGCTATCCGCAGCAGTAGCAATGATATTTGTGGTCATCGTCGATCCTGTCGTTACTGTTGTCGTCATCGCCAGGGGCACCTGCTTTTGCTTGGATATTTCGGTGGGACTTGTAGCCATCGAACCAAACTGCAACTTATGATGCTGCAATTTACTGGAGCTTTGAAGCTGCATTTTATGGGAGTTCTGTAAAGGTTGATTTGCTAACGTGGTTGTATTTATAAATTTTGTAAGTCTTTCTTTGGAGGTCTGTGTTTGGCACTTAGTTCCCGAGTGTATGGCGGCTTCATCGCAAATACGCATAGCAGCTGTTGTTGCCAATTGTTGCTGATGATGTCGACGTTCACCTGCGCGCTCTATATTTTTCTTGCGTTCTTCGCGAGCCCAGTAACGACCAGTTTTGACTTCAGAAAGGGTGCCGCCTTCCGTTGTAGTTAAATCTTGATTTTCACGCATGGCATTGATGCCCAAAGTTCGGTCACGTAATATACGATTGCGCGCTGGGCGCCGCACTATATAGCGTGTGCCGTCTTGGCGCCTCTTTACTTTCCAGACCATTGCCTCCTCGGTTTTAGGGTTTTTTTCGGCGTTAGGAACAACAGCGGCTCGCATTTGTTTTGCACTTACCTATCGAATAGTTTCAAATTAAGACTCAAGATATTCATATCATTAGACTAATACAATATTCATATAGTACCTACCTCCTGGCTACTAACAAAGTGATATTGACTTAGATTAGGTGTCGTAAATTGTGCACAACTCTGAGCGTTTATGCTTTGTTCATGTGGTGGAGTTTGCGACTTTTGGTGTAGGTGAAATTTGAAATGTTTTTGTTGCTGCTGTTGCATCAAAGCATTTCGAAAAAGCTGCTGTTGCAACAGCATAGTCTGTTGAAGATTTGCCATGTTTGTATACATCGTACTGGTAGACAACTGTTGCTGAATACCACTAACAATTGCTGCCTGCTGCAGAGGTAGCTTTGAAACGTGATCATCTGAAGATACAAACAAAATTATGTTTAAAACTAGTTGGAAATAAATTATTGTATTAAAATTCTATACCACAATGAACGCCAGGTGTTTCGTTCGGTACCGGCATCTTTATGAGTGACGCTGTGGTGGCACTTTGATGCTTAGGACTAGTCAGCTTATCCTTCGGTGAATGAACAGACTGGCTTTTGGTTATACGCATCGCCGCCAATGGTTCTATGTCGCTTTGTTTTATATTACGCATATGGGGCGAATTTATTAGTAACGTCAGCGCCGTACCGCTGTCGTTAGAGCCTGTATTGTAAGCGCTGGATGAGTTATCGTGCTCGTTCAGACAAATGTTTCTACCACCACTACTACAGGATCCTATTGTGCTTGCGTTTGCTGTTGTTGCTGCGCTTTTTACAGTTCCACTTCGGAGTGATGTCACCATACTGCCAACAGAAGATGTTTCCCAAGTCGAGATGACTTGTGGATAATGTAGCATTGTATTATTTCGATTGTTTATGTTCGCAATGTGTTGTCGCTGGGTATGCTGCATTCTAAGCCATGCAGCCACACGTTGTTTTTGATCCTGCATGTGCACAGTGTCAGAGGATGAACATTCAGTCTGATTAAGTGACCCAGGGTGCACCACAGCATTTTCGTAAGGTGAACAGTAAAATGGCTCTGACTCAGAGTCTTCCGGTATAGTCTCGTAGATATGTTCCGTATCGTAATTTATTGCACTCAGAGCTGTACCTACTTTATTCACCATCATATTCTGAACTCGGTAGTCTAACATAGTTAATTCTTGATTCGCTTGCTTCAGGTGAGCCTTAATGCTTTGATGTTGAAATGGATCATACTTCATCAATAATTGGCTGCGACTAGATGATTTGAGCTTTTTACTTGATGCAGCAGATGGTTTCGTTGTAGATATCGATACAGGAATCACAGGAACCATACTTTTGTCCGATTCAGCAATCGTCTTTAATTTAACTGTATCACAAACGTTTGAGAATGTTGACGGAGCTTGTGTTGTTGTTACTGTTCCTATCAGCTCTCGATTGAGACGGGCTTCTGGTTCTGTTAAGCAATTACTGGAAGTGATAAAGCAATTTTCGTATGTCATGTTGTTATCATCATAGTATTCATCGTCATCATCTTCGTCTTCATCATCATCAACATCTAGGCCGGATACGCATGTACCATTGAAATCGTCCTCGTCCTAATAATAACAGAAATAATAACGCCAATATATACACCTACATACATATGTATGTTTGTTATTGTACTCACCGCATAAAGATAACGACTCACAAGCAACGTAACTGCGTTGCTATTTTCAGCTATAAGTGTTTCCGTTTCCTTTTTGCTGGTCACATCCTTTCCATTTACTTGAAGTATTTGATCGCCTTGACGCAAACGTCCGTCACGTCCAGCTATACTATCAGGCTGTATGTTGCTTATATAAATTTCGGCACATTCGGTATTATCCTCCGATGCGGCAGCTACTCTGTTTAGTATACTGTCATTATAGTTGCCTACGCTGCTTCCTGATACACTATAGAAAACTGTGAGTCCCAAATGTTCATTACTATCTGATTTGCGCAATGTAATTTCCTGGGTGGTAAGAAGTGGTTAAACAATAAGTAAATAAGATGTGTTCTATACAATTTCAATTTGAATGAATAGCTCCGTTTCTTACCTCGATGTCAATTTCCGGTGCTAGAGATGCTTCAAACAGGTTATGTTCCCGTTCGATGATTGCCTCTGTGCTTGCAGTATCTGTCACATGAAACAGTGAAGGTACCAAATCACTATCATCCGTCTGCACGGCGGTAGATATGAGCTTGGGACTTGCAGAGACGTTTTTTCCTTCTAAAATACGAGTTTGAAGACTGGATACAACATAATCTGGTTTCGATTTTTGTGTGGTCGCAGTATTCAAATCAATATTTTTTACTGAACTGACTAATCCTGCCCAGTTACAATTTTCTGCATCTGTTTCTATGGGTTGTTGTAGCATTGGTGGGGGAGGTGGAAAATAGAGTGCAAGGTTTTGCTTTTTCACAGTATTTGTTGTTGCTAGTGCTTTTGTCATTAAAGGATGCTTTTGTGGTGAGCTGTTATCGTGAGCAGCATTCGAACCACAGACTGTCGCCTTATAATTTTCCGTTGGAGTATGCGTAGTTTCGAGTGTGGTTGGGCTGAGTACCAACTTATCATCAACATAATGCAGGTGGTGTCCCTGTTTAAATGTTGTTTCTGTTTCTAACTCATTCTGACTGTTGCTGGTAATGTTGCAATCATTATTATCATTTTGATTGAAACTAAAGTCACGTCTGCGACAAACTTCAAGAAATATGGGATCGCTAGTGTTTAGGAACATTTGGACCGCCTCATCATATGGTAAGAGACTGACATTTACATCGTTTATCTGTAAAATAATAAAAAAGCATTATTAGAAAACTACATTCATAGATGAAACGGTTTATTGATTTGTTCCTTCCATTTTTAACGCACAGAAGAAGTCGTTAAGCTGTTATTATTTGTTTACGTTTAAAAAAAATAAATTAGAAATTTTATGCACAAAAAATAAAAATATCTTAAAATGATTGACAAACTACTTATAATTATTTATTCATACTATACATATTTGGTTTTTATAAAAAAAAACAAGCCCGATTCCTGGAGCCTAAAGAAATATAAATCCTTGAAAACATCAAATAAAACAAAAATATTATAATTAATACAATATTTAATTATTATACATATATAAATAAATATAATTAATACAAATTCTCTAAATTATATTAATGAACGCATCTGGTTTTTTCCATTCTTACCTTTAGTACAATTAAATATACATCATTCATGATAAAATTAAAACAATATATTTAACTGTTTTCTATGAACGATGTCAGAATTTTGGTTATAGTTGCAGCATCTTCTACAATTAGAAAAATTTTATTGATTAGCTAGTGAGAAATACTTAAAAACACACAAAATAGATATTTTAAATAATATCACGTCTTATGTCTGTGTTATATACACATCCTAATTTTCATACCGAGGAATTTGGTATGAGTTTAAATTTCTTAAGAGTTTATTTAGGCATTAGTAGAGGTTAATTTTATTTAAATAAAAAATAAAGAAGACGGTCCGTAAAGTTTTTTAAAATTGTAAATTTGTTTTTTATAGAGAATTAGTAAAAAATTTGTTAGGTTGTGGTTACGCTTTCGAGCATACTGGATGCACAACTGATGCATTTCATCAGCAACTCTCTTGTATTTATACTATCCCTATCTTTTTTGTTGTTTCCAGATATCAGTCCCATCCAAAGTAAAAATGCACTTATTTATTTATTAAAAGGCACTTATAAAAGTATTTCAAGACGGATCACTTCTCCGCGTGGAATTGAAAAAGTCATTGTTTACAATTTGCTACAGTGTTGGAAACTTCCAAAAGGAGAAAAACTATGGAACATTTTTTGCTACAATTTAAGCGAAATAATATACAATAACACATGGTTTCCGGTCCTATCGGCCGGAAAGGTGATGGCCACCGTTTTTTGAGATTCAAAAGGTATGATCTACATCGAATTGCAGAAAAAACGGATCCATTTGGCGAAGAAAACAGTGCTCTTACACCATGACAACGCACCGGCTCACACCTCCGCCGTCGCCAAGGCCAAATTGGTCGAATTAGTCTACAAACTGCTGCCCCCCCCCCTCCCCCCAACCCCTGTATTCTCCGGATTTGGCCCCGTGCGACTTCTTTTTGTTTTCAAACTTGAAAAAGCCCCTCGCCGGGCAGAAATTTCGGTCGATGGAGGAAGTTATCGCCGCCACGGAGGTCTATTTTGCAGATTATCAGAAAACGTATTTTTCAGACGGGTTAAAGAAGTTGGAGCATCGCTGGTTCAAGTGTATCGAGCTGAAAGGAGACTAAGTAGAAAAATAAATCGCCACTTTTCCAAAATTGTTGTTTTTTTTGTAGGCTAAGTACTTATCGGACCGGAATGTTCGGTCCGACCGGAATCGGAATTTTTTTCTAAGAATAGGTCAAGGCGACCAAAGCTGACGTAGTTGACGATTGTTAGACGACTTTAAGACGACCTCGACTCTTGGAATAAGGCTGTTATTTATCCAAAAAGGATCCTTTTTGGTGTTGTTGGGACCATATCCAAAAACAACATATTTGGGCAGTTTGTACACCGCTCATTTGTTTCCAAATTTGAAAAGATTAAAAATTCGACAACCAAACGAGAGCAGATAAAAGGGTCTTCGTGTTGGTCAGTGCACAAAAATATAACAACAAGATTGGAGCATTCAGTTTAGCGTTCCATTTTCAAATTTCAATAGGATATAACTCCGAAACCAGATAAGTGGCAAGAAGTTTTGTTGTTGTTGGAGTTGCCGTAAGAAACATGAATATGAGAGCGTTTGAGTAGGGTAAAGTTATGCCACCTCCCCTTCCAATTAGAATTTTTGGAATAGATAGATTTTACGACCTACGTTGTTGTTGTCGAAAACTATAAAGTTTTCGACAAAATCTTATATTATTTAAATGGAGAGTATTCTCAATACCTTTTTCACCAAGTCGGTACATAGGCCAATAAGATATGTGCTATAGTTTCGGAGAGTTGAATTTAAGATTTCAAAGGGCTATAAAACCAGAACTAGATTGCCCCCCTTTTTGGGGTTGTTGTTGGGGTCAGAACCAAAAACAACACTAGCAGCAAAAACAACAACGTAGTGCATTGTGTCGTAAAACCTATTTAAGCCCTACTTTTTTTTGCTGTAATCAAACTACACGCCCTACCTTCTTTATGCATCTTAGGTGGAAAATCCTGTATATATATATATATTTATAGAATTAGAGCTGTAGGTCGGACAAGTTATCAAAGAAATCCAAACACCAAGTGTACAGTGCATCGAAAATAGTTAAAAAAAACAACAAAGAAATGTGACAGCATTTTATTACTCCCTTACAATCCATTTCCAGACGTGGGCTTTTCCACGCTACATTTTATTTTTTATCCTGTTTTAGTCAGCTTTGTTTTTTTTATATATATATATATATATATTTAACGCAATTAACTTCCATTTATATTTAATTTAATATATATTATGATATATAACACACAAAACTAAGCATTCGTCACAAACATAATAATAACAAATAAGAATGAGGAACTCAAACTGAATGGAAATACAAAAAAACTGTACCCATACACGAAAGAGATTTGCATGGATGCACACAAATGTAAAATTATCCTTTTTATATACCGAGGTCACACGTCACTTCTTTCACCGCCGCAAGGTAAAGAGAAGCGCAAGGTGCGAGGGAGATAGGTTGAAAAAATATCCCGTGAACTCTCACCGGTGACATTAGCTGCGTTTTTTTAAACAACTGGAGATTCAGTTCATTAAAAGAACGACGAGGGAAATTTCGCTAAAATCGAAATCGCGCCCAACTTCATTCTATAATCTTTCATATGTAGAGTAATCTGAAGCGCGTTTTTTTAATGAACTATACAGGTCTTCACACAAAATTATTTTTCAATTTTATTTTTTGACGTTTTCCGAAATTCGTGAAGTCCGCTACATTCGAAATAGAGGAAAATTTTAAAATTTCCCTATAACCCAGATAGAGACCTGGGTAAAACCTGAGTAAGTGTCAGTTGTATGGCGAAGATCTATACAGTTCATTAAAAAAACGCAGCTATTGTCGGCAGTGAAAGGTGAAACAGATTTACGGTAGAACAAAAACAATGAAGAATACGTTTTAGGAGTAAATAATCTTGTTCATATAATGAATATACTACTTTTTGTGCTGTGGTTAACAAATTGTGTGAAAAGATTAACTGCCTTAAGGAGCATTCACAGGAGTCCGTTTTTTGTTGTTTACTCGGACTCCGCTTGTCAATTTCGGTTGTATTAGTGTACAAGCCCACCGAACAGCGTCAGCGTCAAAAAATAATTTACTGTACAAACCTTATAGCGTTGAACACAATGGTGGGTGTCACACTGGGCATCTATGCGCCAGACTCACACGCTCTGATTGGTTGATTGCAAAAAGTGGAACAGCTTTCGATCCACGTTCGCCTCAATGTTAGCGCTAAAATTTTGGCTGCCTCACGAGCGTCAAACACTAACACATGTATACAAACTCGAAGCACGGTAAGAAAATTTTTCTTATCTGTTGCCTTCTCATTTCTGTTTTGTTATGCGTAGCAGCCACAGCAAGGGCTTAAGAAAACATGCATGCCGGTAAAAAGAAAAAATGTATGGAATGGAAAAACCGGCTAATTTTGTTTTTTCTTACATTACTGTTTTCGTTTAGAATTCTATTGTATTGTAATTTTTATTATTATTAGCTCTAGTAACTTATTTCTTAAATATTAAAATATTGCCCATTATTATTTTTAAAAATTTGCTCCAAATATTTATCAATACCTAAAATAATATTTTGGAAAGAAAGGATACATTTCATAGAATTACAAATAAAAAACAAGATGCAGGTAAAGGTTGCAATTCCTCTCGCTCTCTTTCTGTCAACCCTTTTAAAACTTTTCGAAAGGGTAAAAAACAGGTGAAGGTCATTGCAACGAATAATGGAAAATACGATTAAAAAATTTCGAATAATGCGAACTCATAAGATTCCAATATACGGTAGGTATAGACAGACAATGACAACATTGCTGCTGTTACTGACACGTCAAATCAATCATTCCGTACCGTGCTTTCGTTGAAATGAAAGCGCTTACAAACACATCTCAACCGCTTGCACGTACACGAGTTTGAGGATGCGCACAATTTTTTGTAGTGTGACAGGGTGCAACGTAAACAGCTTTTTCTGAGGCGGCTTCAAGATGTCCAATGTGACACCCACCAATCGGAGCAACAGGATACAAGATACATTTTTAGCTGTCAAATTTACATGGGCTCTTTGGGGATCGAGAAAAAAGTTTGATTTCCAGTTTGTTGTTCTGGTTTGCTTTCCATTTTGTATCTTGTCTCCGGGCTAATTTCTAATTTTGACAGCAACAGAATCATTCTTGTTCTTCTTCGGTGTGTTTGTTTACATTGTGTCATGTAAAATTGGACAATTTGCATTGTCAGGGGTGTCACACTAGGCATCTTAATGCCAATTTGTTTAAGTTAATATTTAACGAAATTTTTATTATTATTATTACAAGCAATTTATTTCTGAAATAGAAAATATACGGAATTCCTATTTAAAAAAAATTACTCAAAATATTTATCAATTGCTAAAAGAAATGGAAAATCCTCTAAAAAAGGATGCTGGAGAAAATGTAAGAAACAGTTTAAGGTTTTCTAAGACAGCCTCAAGTGGCCTAGTGTTACACCACCATTAAGAATTTGACATGAAATTTTTGTTGCTGAGCAACAGTTGCCTAGCCATTATAATTAACGCCATGGAATTTCTTGTCAAAGACTACAAGACTGGAAACTCCTCTCATTTCGTGAGAGAGCTCAAAAAAATGTCCGTCCGCGTGTTCACATACAGTGTATGTGAATTTCATGGTGAAATTGTCGACTTGTTACAAGCTAAAACAGGCCAACACAAAGCATGATATCTGAAAAGGTAAACCGTTTTGCTTTGTTACCACACCGCCACAAAATGATGGGTGAGTTAGTGGCAGGGATACCAATGACACAACTTTATTACTAATTATTTTTTTGGTTTTTAAGTAAACCTTAATAGAAAAACTACCTTGCATTTATGAGTTCTCGAGGTTTTGACGATTTCTAAGCTGTTTAGAAATATAAAAAAGTAATGTAAATTTATTTTTTTTTTTGTAATTCTTCTTTTTTCTTTTATTTAAATTAAAATGTGTTAACACAAATAAATTTACACTTCATTTATTTAAACTAAAATTAATTAAACATAAACAAATTCTCAATTCATGCATTTAAAATTAAATTCATTTAAATTAAAGACGAAAATATCTAAAATCACAATTATCTAAATATTAAACTAAATCACACATTAATATTCAACAAAACAGGTTGAATACGTTGGCATCTCTTTCGGCTAAAAATACGTGTGGTAGGTTAAAAACAGCTGATTAATTTTGGGAAATGAGCAATTTTTATGAATTTTAACTTCGTTTTACTTGCAAAATATTCAATAGTGTGCAACTATAAGACTTAAAAAAGGTTCCCTGATCATTTCTAGAAGCATGCGTAGGTTTTAAAATGTCGCCCTGGTCTTTTTTACGAATTTAAGAAATCATATTTCTGGCTTATTTCTATGAAGAAGAACAAGAGTTGCATTCCTCTCTCAAAATATTTTTCTGAATTTTGTAAACAAACTCCCGAGTTGTCAAAATTCACTCCCGAGTTGTCAAAATTACAAGCGTTTTGTTTTTGTAATCTACGACACCCAAGCCTGATTTCACCAACACATTCAAAGCGAAAAAAGAGTTTCCAGTCTTGTAGTCTTTGTTTCTTGTTGCCTGGAAATGTTGCTGTATCCTGTTGCTCCGATTGTGTTCAACGCTTATGGAAGAATTTTGCTCTCTGACTCTCGGAGTCACGACGCTTCGGTCGGATCGATTCTATTTTCTCACTGACCTCGACCTTACTCTCTTTTTTTCCGGAAATGTGTTGCCTACTCTTTGTCCAAAATAGTCACATGTTTGATATGCAAACAAACGAAAGCCGCAATTCCGTACAAAAAGATTCAACAATTTTGCTGAAGAAAAAACACGAACAGCAGAAACGCAGAATCGGCAGACATGATGTAAACAAATTTTGGCGAGCGTCTCGCGTATTCATTTTGGGCCACCTTTTTTGACGCTAGGAAGTATGACGCTGACGATTTCGATGTGCTTGTACACAAAAGCAATGATGTTATACTTACTTTTTGTATAATTATTGTCAGTGAAGTCAAAATCCTTACCTTAATTTTTCGCATAAAAAACGAAGCATAAGTTTTAGGAGTAAATAAGCTTGTTCATATGTAAAATTTAGTACGTTTTGAACGGTGGTTGAAAAAGTGTATGAAAATATTGAGTGGAATGTGGGCTGTTTGTGAAAGTGCCTTTTCAATATTTATATGCTTTTATACGTATTTATAATATTAGTAGTCTTACTGCTACAATAATACTTTTTGCGTAGTAATATCGTACATTTTCATGGCTCTCGAAAACACTTTGCACAGCCGCAAAAAGTGTGATCGTCTGATGTCAAATTGCGCAAGAAGCAAAAGAGAATAATAAGTCTTAATTCACAGCACCCAATTCAGTGGTCGTCACCCCTGGATAGGAAATTTTAGCGAAAGAGATAGGAAAAACTGCGGGTAGATAAATTGAGAAAATTTCACCGGAGACATTTCGCGAGGTCACACGACCACTCAATTGAGTACTGTGAACGAATTTATTAATTATAGAAGATATCATTAACTCCTTAACTATAGATATAAACCGTTAGGCCGTGTTTACACGTGCGACACGTGTCCCCTGGGGAGACTATTTGTTGTTGTTTTCACAGCCAAACGGCAAGATCAACTATTGTATGCAAGTGAACGTGTCCCCTGGGGAAATAAATGTCGCTTGAAATTTCTGGGGACACCAGAAAACAGAGTTGCGTTTTAGTGAAAAAATATTCATACTCTAAAATCAGGTATGCATTGTCCCCATATTTAAAAGTAAATGTATACAAATTTAGCAACAAGAATTGGAAGCTGACGTAAACTGAAATTTTATTGTTGTTTCTTGTGCTAACTCCAAAAACCACAACACTTTTTGTCGCTCTCGTCTGGTTTCCGAGTTATAGCACCTTGAAGCTTAAAGATTTACGAGCTCAATCTCCTGAACGATTTTCAACGAAATGTTGTTTTACATAAATGAAAGATAATTGAAATACTTTTCTGTGGACATGAATATCATGTAGGTATCTCGTATAGTTTAGGAGATATAGCTCTTAAATCTTTAAACTTCAAGGTGCTATAACTCGGAAACCAGACGAGAGCGAAAAAAGTGTTGTTGTTGTTGGAGTTAGCATTAGAAACAACAACAACAGAAGTAAAATTTGAGCTCTTCAGCCACTCGTATATATTTTTGCTAAATTGACTTGAAATATAACATCAACGCCAACTACTGCAAAACTATTCATGGTTTCCACGAATCAATTAGTATCTATTATAAAGTGTATTTTAAATTATTATTGCTTAAAATACAAAAATAGGAGTGGGTAAGTTTGGGTTAAATTTTATTTTATAACAATTATGTATAGTTCATAGAGATTTTATTATTTGTTTTTCACGGCGGTGCCACGAAGTAAAGTGTAGTAAAACGGTTTGTAATATTTTATAGTCAAAAACTATTATAAATTCTTAAATAGTATCTGAAGCTATACAAATGGTAGCAAAAAGTATTAAAAAATCATGCAATAAAATCATCCATGTCACGACGACCCACAATCCAATCTGTCCCCCGTGTAAACACGGCATTAGAAAGGTAAGTTAAATACCTTTCATTTATGTAAAGTAAGATTTTATCGAAACATGCATATTTGTGGAGAAAGCGTGATTTACGTTTCAAAGAGCGTTTTCTCCTAAAACGATATCTTCTATCTAAGGAGATATGGGGACTCTAATTTCAAATAGCTATAACTCAGAAACCAGAAGGGGCAGAAGATGACTTTGTTGTTGTTGGGATCTCCATCACCAGCAACAATATCAAAAAAAAAACAACAACACTATCGGCGATTCCGAGAAGATCCATCTGTTCCCAACAAAACTTTTTGCAGCTTTCTTCAGAAGCTTGGTTTCAGAGCTATAGTAAATTTGAAAATTTCGTGTCTGTATATCCTTAACCTTAGGTGTTAGGTAGGTAGGTAGGAGGTGGCGCCCAACAACGAGCTCGGTGTCGGGCAACAATTAAGGCTGAGTAGCCTCGTTTTGAAACCACCTGAGAGAAACGTGGGGCCTGAAAAAGGTGGAATGGGAGTAGATGCTCGCTAAGAGGGAAGTGTTGTTGGTTTTAAACCCAGCCCGTCAAGTTGAGGAACCTGAGCAGCAGCCTGGGATGGGATCTGGCGACTTCCTCCAGTCCATTGAAGGTGATCTTGCCCCAGGTCGTAAATCTGGCCCGCATGAGTGCCGGGCATTCGCATAGCAGGTGGGAAACCGTCTCTTTCTGGGAGGTGTCTCCACAGCTGCGACAGGAAGCGTTGTAGGGCACGCCCAGACGTTCAGCGTGCTCACCAATCGCCCAGTGTCCGGTGATCACGCCGACGAGCCTGGCTATGTCCGATCGGCTCCTGTTAATTAGCCATTTCGTCTTGGCCTTGTCATATGTAGGCCAGGACGTCCTGGAAGTGCGGCATGATGGAAGATCTCTCCATCTGACGTTGGCTTTGTCGCAGAAAACGCGGTATAGTTCACCTTTAAGAGTGTTGAGTGGTTTGTACATGGGGATTGCGTTGTCCGGCGACATGGCGGCTCCTCGCCTGGCGAGCTCATCCGCTTTTTCGTTGCCGTGGATGCCTCGGTGTCCTGGGACCCAGAGTAGCTTCACCTCCGCTTGACGGCAGAGGTTATTAAGGTCCGTGCGGCACTCTTGCACCACCTTGGAATGCGTGGTTGTGGCCAGAAGGGAGAGAATAGCTGCTTGGCTGTCGGTGGCTATGCTTAGCCTCCCGCCAGTGGTTCGCACTTCTGCTAGTCTCTTACAGGCCTCCCTTATGCCTGATATTTCTGCTTGGAATACACTGGCATAGTCTGGGAGTTTCAGGGATATCTCCATAGTTGGTCTTTGTGAGTAGACGCCTGCTCCTACACCGACATCCATTTTGGAGCCATCGGTGTATACAATGGCATCGCAGTCTTTGGTAAGGAGTTCCGCCCGCCTTTTCCATGCGGATCTAGAAGGAATTTCGGCCTCAAAGCATCTATCGAAGTCGGTAGTTTTTACGAGGTAGTCAGTGCTACCGTTTTCCGGCGAGCTGAGAGTCAGGTCCAGACCGTTCCCGTGACCATAGTGTCCGGGACTCCCAGTTGCCCGATTCCCTTAGTCGCAGGGCAGCGATGGTTGATGTGAGTTTTATATATAGGTCTATAGGGAGGATATTCAGGATGACATTTAGGGCTTCTGTTGGACAAGTCCTCAGAGCTCCAGTGACCCCCACACACGCCGTGCGCTGTACCCTCCCCAGACGTATAGAGTGAGACTTCTTACTTGAAGCTGTCCACCAGACCAGCGCTCCGTATGCCAGGATTGGCCTGATGATAGCAGTGTACAACCATAGTGTAAGTTTGGGCTTCAATCCCCATTTCTTTCCGAAAGTTCTGCAGCAGGAGTAATAGGCAATGTTCGCCTTCCTAATCCTCTGTTCTATGTTTTCGCTCCAATTCAGTTTGGAGTCAAGAATTATGCCTAAATATTTCGCTTGTCTCGAAAGTTGAAGCTCCCGTCCGTGGAGCTTCGGTGGCTTAAATGGCTGAGGTTTATACTTGTTTGTGAATAGCACTAGCTCTGTTTTGGAAGGATTCACTCCTAGACCTCTTGGAGTAGCCCATGCGACGATTGTGCGGAGGGCTCGTTCCGTAACGGAGTTTAACGTTGATGTGCAGAAGCCGGAGACCAGTATGACGAGGTCATCGGCGTAGGCCACGGCTTTGATTCCCGCTGCTTCTAACTGTTCCAGCAGCGGGTTCATCACCAGAATCCAAAGCAGTGGTGAGATAACCCCACCTTGGGGCGTCCCTCTGCTAACATACCTGACGATGCTACTGTCCGCCAGTGTGGCGTGGATCTCTCTTGTACGCAGCATTACAAGAATCCATCTAATTAGGATGTCTTCGGCGCCTAGGTCTTTAAGGGCCTCCTGTATGGCAGAGGATTTAACGTTGTTGAAGGCGCCTTCTATGTCTAGGAAGGTTCCCAACGTGTATTGTTTGTAATACAGCGAGCGTTCTATACAGGTCACCACCCTGTGTAGGGCAGAGTCCGTAGATCTACCCTTCATATACGCGTGCTGGGAATGTGATAATTTATTGCATAGTTTTGACCTCAGGTTGTCGTCCAGAATACGTTCCAGTGTTTTTAGTAGGAAGGAGGTAAGGGAAATCGGCCTGAAGTCCTTTGCTGACTCGTGACCGCGTTTCCCCACTTTTGGTATAAAAACAACCTTGACCTTCCTCCACGTATCTGGTATATGACCCAGTTCCACACTGGATCTGAAGAGCCTGGTTAGGTAGGGGATTACTAAGACCTCCGTTTTTTGCAGCATCACTGGCCAGATGCCGTCAGGCCCAGGGGACTTGAACGGGTCAAACGAATGTACAGCCCATTTTATCCTGTCCACCGAGATGATGTCCTCTATCATCCTAGTGTCTGGTTGGCTGATAGTGCTGGGCGTGTCAGTAGCATCAGTTGTCCTGATGGCATCCTGAGAACAGCCTGGAAAGTGAGTCCTGGTGAGTACTTCCAGGGATTCCAGTGCGGAGGTGGTCCACGACCCATCCTCCCTTCTCACCACCGAAGGGCAGGAATGGTCCTTGGACAGTATCTTATTGAGTCTTGCAGACTCCCTGGTAGATTCGATATTGCCACAGTAGGTTTTCCAAGCCGTGGATTTAGCCTTTCTGAGGGCTTTCTTGTACATTCTCCGGCAAACCTGATAGGGTTCCCAGTACTTATGTTTGTAGCAGATATTGAAAAGGGCTCTGGTCATTTTCCTTAGGACCTTTAGCTCTTCAGTCCACCAAGGAGGGAAGGATTTCTTGCCGTGGCTCAAGGGGCACGAGCGGTGCAGCGCTGTCTCCATGGCACCTTCGAACTCCGAGGCGAGTTTATTCAGGAGCTCAGCTGACTCAGCGTTCGCTAGGGGGATGCTTCCTAATCTAGACTCAAGGACTCTTGAGAATTTTGCCCAGTCTGTTTTCCTAACATTCCTGTGGGGCTGATGTGCAGGGGGATTGAAATCAACGTTGAAAAGTATCCAGCAGTGATCAGAAAATGATGTTTTGCTCGATACCCTCCAGTTCGTGACTTCGCAGGGTGGGTTCCTGGTAGATAGGGTTACATCGATAACCTCCTCCCACCCCGGGAAATTTGTGGAGCTCGGAAAAATGAACGTCGGCCTATTGCCTCTGTTGCATATCTCTAGGTTGTTACACATAATAAAATCAAAAAGTGACTCACCTCTCTCATTTGTCGTGCTACTCCCCCAAATGTGATGCCTGGCGTTTGCGTCGCAGCCCAGCAGTATTTTCCAGCCGCGCCTTGCAGCTGTAGAAATCAAGGTTGACACCTCAGTCGGTGGGGCGCTGTAGTCGTGCGCCATGTAAGCTGAGGAGATAATAAGTGGATGATTAGTTTTGTTCTCAAGAGCGACAACGGTCAGATCATTGGAACAAAGTTCAGGACATAGATATGCTTTTATGCTATTCTTAATAAGAATGCATGTTCGGGGCTTACCTGGAAGTTTGTGGTAGAACAGAGTGAAGCCTTGGTCCCGAAGTCCAACTACCTCGGATCCTCTCACCCATGGCTCCTGAATGATGCCTACATCGATGTTCTCCTCCCTTAGGAGAACTAGCAGGTTAACTGTAGCACACCTCGAGTGCTGTAAGTTAATCTGCACGATCCTCAGCATCACGAGGAAGGGTCGTCCATGATTCGCAGCTCCTCCAGCTGCTTTCCGACCTCTTCTGGCTCGGCCAGATCGCTTTCGGGGTCGGTGGAGCGGAAGATCTTTACTTTGGCTTGTCTGATGCCAAACTTCATCCTTAAGCCGGCTTGCTCAAGGGCGGGTATGCTTTCCTCCGTGATTAGGAGGAGGAGTGACTGGCTGTTTTTGTGTGGATCCTCCACTTTTATTACAGCCCAGTCGTTCGTGGGGATGGTGGGGTTCTGAATGGCCAGACACTTCAGAAGCTTCTGTGCGTCTAGCTTCATCACAGGCAACCAAATGCGAGCCCGGGGCCTCCTTGGGATCTCCCTAGCTGGGATAAGCTTGAGCTTCAAGCCGTCCCATTGGTCGCTTACCTCAGCAACCAATTTGCCAAGGAGGTCTTTGGAGAAACCGTTCTCGCATTCGATCACCCTGTAACCCCGTATGGTCCTACTGGAGTCGAACGAGGGAGCCTCCTTAACCTCTAGCACCCATTCCATGACCATCTCGGAGAGCTTCGACTCGATGCTCGCCCAGTGGTCACAGACGGGTGCTGGCTTGTTGGTGAGCTCATCAACAAGCGCAAGGCGAAGGTGCTCCCTCGCCGCGTCCAGGAAAGTCTTGTCAGTGGTTTTACTGCAGGATGGACCTGAGTCAGCCGGTTGGTTGCTAGCCTTAGCAACCCTGTTCTTTTTCGTCGGCTGTCCCGGCAGTACGTCATCCGTTGACCGTACCCGCTTGGTCGTCTTCACCCTCTCAGTTCTTTCCTCTAGGTTCTTGCGGTACTCATCCACAATCGCCTGGTATTTAACCTTGTCCTCCTTGTCACGCTCGTGAGGCTTACCAGCCTCCTCATTTTTGGCAATCTTGCCAAGTATGAAGAGGGCCTTCTGGTAGCCTTGCCTCATGAGCGTGCCAGAGGACTTGGCTTTTTTCTGAGTGCCACTATGGCTGGCAGCACTCGGTACGTTTGGTACGGCAGCAGTGGGCTCAGTGCTATGTCTGGCACTAACCACTGCTGCCGGGGGGGCAGTTGACTCCTGGCTGGAGGCGAGCAGTTCGTCTTCACTACACCTCCCCCCAGAGCCACTGTCCCGGTCTCCCCCTGTCTTCGTCTTGTTTGTTTGTTTGTTGTTCATTGTTGTTCCCACGAGTAAGGTCGGAAGGGGTGGACCATCCCGGCAGAGCCGCCTTACCGGGACTAGGCACTGAATACTACCGACCTTGCCTGGGCATCGATAGGGACCGTTAACTGCTGACCCGTTTTACCACCCGTCAGCCATGCAGGCACTCGGCACGTATACCTTAACACCTTTGCCTTCGGTGGGGGAAAACTAGGGATGGGGGGTAGATGGATTCTGGGTGAGGGGGGTTGGATAAAAGGAGGCGTCGCTTCTGTTAGCCCGTTCCAACAGAAACGGTTTCCAGGGGGCACCACGAGGAGGGAGAAGTCGACTTGTTTGCCCGCGAAAGATACGGAGGGTCGTCGTGTGGACCCGTTATCCCCCAATCACGGACAAACCATACCCCCCACCTTAGGTGTTAAGCGTTGTGCAGATTAACCTGCAGCACTCGATATGTGCTACAGACAACCTGCTAGTTCTCCTGAGGGAGGAGAACATCGACGTAGGCATTATACAAGAGCCATGGGTGAGAGGATCTGAGGTAGTTGGACTTCGGCACAAAGATTTCACCCTGTTCTACTACCAACTTCCAGGTAAGCCCCGATCATGCATTCTGCTTAGGAACAGCATAAAAGCATACCTGTGCCCTGAACTTTGTTCCAATGACCTGACTGTTGTCGCTCTTGAGAACAATACTAACCATCTTATTATCTCCTCAGCTTACATGGCGCACGACCTTAGTGCCCCACCGACTGCGGTGTCAAACCTGTTCTCTACAGCTACGCAAATGCCAGGCACCACATCTGGGGGAGCAATACAACAAATGAGAGAGGTGACTCACTTTTTGACTTTATTATGTATAACAAGCTTGAGATACACAACAGAGGCAATAGGCCGACCTTAATCTTTCCCAGCTCCACCACTTTTTCGGGGTGGGAGGAAGTTATAGATGTAACACTATCTATCAGGAAGCACTCCTGGGAGGTCACGAACTGGAGGGTGTCCAGCAAAGTATCATACTCAGATCACTGCTGGATACTCTTCAATGTGGACTTCAATTCCCCTGCCCATCAGCCCCATAGAATTGTTAGGAAAACAGACTGGGTAAAATTCTCAAGAGTCCTTGAGTCTCGATTAAGAAACATCCCTTTAGCGTACGCTGAGTCAGCTGAGCTTCTGAACAAACTCGCCTCGGAGTTCGAAGGTGCCATGGAGACAGCGTTACACCGATTGTGTCCCCTGAGCCACGGCAAGAAATCCTTCCCTCCCTGGTGGACCGAAGAGCTAAAGGTCCTGAGAAAAATGACCAGAGCTCTCTTCAACATCTGCTACAAACACAATTACTGGAAACCCTATCAGGATTGTTGGAGAATGTACAAAAAAGGCCTCAGGAAGGCGAAATCCACGGCTTGGAAAACCTACTGTGGCAATATCGAAAGCACCAAGGAGTCTGCAAGACTCAGCAAGTTAGTGTCCAAGGACCATTCCTGCCCTTCTGTGGTGAGAAGAGAAGACGGGTCGTGGACCAGCTCCGCATCGGAATCCCTGGAAGTACTCACCAGAACTCACTTCCCAGGTTGCTCTGAGTTTGACACCAGGATAACCGTTACAAGTGATATACCCAGCAACATCAGCCAACCTGACATTAAGATGATAGAAGACATCATCTCGACGGACAGGATAAAATGGGCCATAAATTCTTTCGACCCCTTCAAGTCCCCTGGACCAGACGGTATCTGGCCGGTGATGCTGCAAAGAACGTAGGTCTTAGTAATCCCCTTCCTAACCAGGCTCTTCAGATCCAGTGTGGAACTGGGCCATGTACCAGACACATGGAGGAAGGTCAAGGTTGTTTTTATACCAAAAGTGGGGCAACGTGTCCACGAGTCCGCGAAGGACTTTAGGCCGATTTCTCTCATTTCCTTCCTTCTAAAAACACTGGAACGCATTCTGGACGATAACCTGAGGGAAAAACTATGCGGCAAAATATCCCATTCCCAGCATGCGTACATCAAGGGAAGATCTACGGATTCTGCCCTACACAAGGTGGTGACCTACATAGAGCACTCACTCCACTACAAACAATATACGTTGGGGACTTTCCTGGACACAGAAGGCGCCTTCAACAACGTCAAATTTTCTGCCATTCGGGAGGCACTTAGGGATCTAGGAGCCGAAGAAATTCTTGTAAGATGGATTCTTGTAATGCTGCATACAAGAGAGATCCACGCCACACTGGCGAACAGCAGTATCGTCAGGTATGCTAGCAGAGGCACGCCCCAAGGAGGGGTAATCTCACCGCTGCTATGGATTCTGGTGATGAACCCGCTTTTGGAACAGCTTGACAAAGCGGGAATCAAAGCCGAGGCATAAGCCGATGATCTGGTCATATTGGTCTCCGGCTTCTGCACATCGACGTTAAGCTCCGTTACGGACAGAACCCTCCGCACAATTGTCGCATGGGCTACTCCACGAGGGTTAAGAGTAAATCCTTCCAAAACCATTATATAAACCTCAACCATTTAAGCCGCCCAAGCTCCACTGACAGGAGCTTCAACTTTCGATGCAGGCGAAATACCTAGGCATAATACTCGACTCCAAGCTAAATTGGGGAAGAAACATAGAACACAGGATCAAGAAGGCGAGCGTTGCCTACTACTCCTGCTGCAGAACTTTCGGTAAGAAATGGGGAAATGGGAATTTGGGGAAGCCCAAACTTACACTATGGCTATACACGGCTATCATCAGGCCAATCCTGTCATATGGATCGCTGGTTTGGTGGACGGCTTCAAGCAAGAAGTCTCACTCCATACGGCTGGGGAAGGTTCAACGCACGGCGTGTGTAGGGGCTACAGGAGCTCAGAGGACCTGTCCAACAGAAGCTCTGAACGCCATCCTGAACATCCTCCCCATAGACCTATATATAAAACTCGCATCAACCTTCGCTGCCCTGCGACAAAGGGAATCAGGCAACTGGGTCCCAGACATTACGGTCACGGGAATGGTCCGGACCTGATTTTCAGCTCGCCGGAAAATGGTAGCACGGACTACCTCGTGAAAACTACCGACTTCGATAGGCGCTTCGAGGCCGAAATTCCACCAAGATCCGCAAGGAAAAGGCGGGCGGAACACTTTACTGAAAACTGCGATGCTATTGTATACACCGACGGCTCTAAAATGGACTTTGGAGTCGGGGCAGGCGTATACTCGCAAAAACCATCCATGGAGATATCCCTGAAACTCACAGACTATGCCAGTGTGTTCCAAGCTGAAGTAACAAGCATAAGGGAGGCATGCAGGAGATTGACAGAAGTGCAAACAACCGGCGGGAGACTAAGCATAGCCACCGACAGTCAGGCAGCTATTCTTTCCTTGCTGGCCACCACAACATATTCCAAAGCGGTGCAAGAGTGCCGCATGGACCTTAATAACCTCTGTCGTCACGCGGAGGTCAAGCTACTCTGGGTCCCAGGACACCGTGGTATCCACGGGAACGAAAGGGCGGATGAGCTCGCCAGACGGGGAGCCGCTATGTCACCGAATAATGCCATCCCCATCTACAAGCCACTAAATACTCTAAAAGGAGAACTATACCGCGTATTCCGCGATAAAGCCAACGACAGAAGGAGAGATCTTCCATCCTGCCGCATTGCCAGGGCGTTATGGCCATCGTACGATAAGGCCAAGACGAAATGGCTCATTAACAGGAGCCGAACGGATATAGCCAGGCTAGTCGGGGTAATCACTGGCCACTGGACGATTGGTGATCACGCGGAACGTCTAGGCCTGACCCACAACAACTTCTGCCGTTGCTGCGGAGACACTTCTCAGAAAGAAACGGTCTCCCACATACTATGTGATTGCCCGGCACTCATGCGTGGCAGATTTACGACCTGGGGCAAAATCACCTTCAATGGACTGAAGGAGGTTGCCTTTTTCCATCCTAGACAACTGCTGAGGTTCCTCAACTTAGCGGGCTGGGTGTAACGCCTACTATCCCAATCTGTACGGATACTTTTCCCCTTTAAGGTCTCACGTGTACCTTTTTCTTTAGGTGGATCAAAACGAGGCTCATTAGCCTTAATTGTTGCCCATTATCGAGCGCGGTGGCGGGCGGCACCTCCTACCTACCTACCTATCTCCTTAACTATATAAGATATTTCCGTGCATTGGAAAAGTATTTAAATTGTCTTTGATTTTTTTAAAATAAACGTATATATTCTGAGAAATGTTTTATATACAAGATCTGTTACTCTGTTACGTTTTCCAAACAAACTTTCGATCTATCGAATTTTCTTTTAAATTTTCAAAATTGATATTCTGCAACAAAATATTTTACAAAATCTTCTCTACTCCGTAACTGAAAAGTGTGATTTATGTATCTTTTATAATAAAAGTGCGTGTCAAATTTCAAGTTTTCAAATATAACAAATTTTTAAGTTTTAACAAACAACATTGATTACTTCACTTCAAGCAATATACGATGGAGAAGATAGAGATGGAGAAGTTATATTATACTTCCTCGACAAAAAAGGCGCCTTCAACAACGTTAAATATTCTGCTATCCAGGATGCCTTCAGGGACCTAGGAGTCGTAGATATCCTTATAAAATGGATTCTTGTAATGCTGCGTACAAGAGAGATCCATGCCATACTGACGAACAGTAGTATCATCAAGCATATCAGCAGATAGAGCGAGGAAATGGGGGAGAAGAAAACCAACAACATATATACCAACATATATGATCCGCGTCACCTCCTGAGTCGATTTAGCCATGTCTGTCTGTCTGTCTGTTGAAATCACGATCTCAGGAGAACCGGTGAAGATATCGGAATTACATTTTTCAGAAATTTTTATTGTTGCTATTAAGGGTTGGTATTAAAAATGGTAAAAATCGGTCAACGACCACACCCACTTTTTATTAAAAACGGGATAGCGGTCGTGGCTTGCGGTCGTTCTCTTGTCTGCTGCCGCTTCGGGGATGCTGGTTTGAGAGGTTCCCGGGATGTGACGTGATCTGAATATTCTAGAAGTTTTTTCTCGCTTTATGATGTGCGGATCGGACCATGTTGCGAGATCCGCTGCGACTATCGTTCGCCGTGGGAGAGAATAAGACGTCGATAGCCGTTGCGGAGCGAGGCGAATTCGTGGTGGTTGTTAGGATCGCGAAAGAGAAGCTTTTAGTAGTTCTTCCTGTTTGAGTCCTTTACTCACCCGATGAGCCACGCATCTGCTACTCCATTCGTGAACAAATCCGAAAACATTTGCATAACGGACGTTAATAAGAATTTATTTTTTAAAACATTCTGTATCGATGCAAATGAGTATTTTTATGTGTGTAGTTTAGTAATGGTCATAAAATACATTGAAAGCGAGTTGAGTTTGCACAACAACAGCGAGCAGGCCGATAGCAAACACTGATGAGTAAATAAGGAAGGGCACTTCCAGCATGTACAGGACCCAAACTCTTGCCAGAGTGCTCTGCAGAATTGCGACGATCGTATAGATGTTCCGGAGAACTGCAGGCGTGATTAACATGCGAACATTTGGATTCTGAAAATTGAAAAAGGCAAACTTTATATGAGTACGCTTCACGAGAGCAAGTATTTGCATTCATTTTGCCGGAATTGAAATGGCACCTACAGCCAAACCATTTACAAGCACGGTTATAAAACGAAACATGAATCCGAAATTCGAGTCAATTTCTGGTGGTACGAGTTCTAGTCCAAAGCAATTTGCGGTTTCCATATCTGCACAAAATGCCGTGTGACAGAGAGAAGAAAAGAGAATTGAGAATTTTTGAGACTCGCAGTTCACAGTAAGGCCGTGGGTACACTACTGACCATAGTCGGCAAGTAGGACTTTTCTGTTCTTGTTTTGTGTATCCCATTTTCTCTTTTACAAACAAAACAACAACAACAAGAAAGGTGGGAGAGAAAATGTCCACCGAGTATGCTCGGTAGGGTAACCACGACCCAACGGGATTTTATTATTCACTTCAGCGAACTGCAACGAATTAAGTAAAACGAAGTTTCAAAACAATCATTACTTGTGTGTGAATAAAATTACTGATAAAATTGAGTGCAATTAAATATAGCGTTTTACAGTCTTCGGAAAGATCCTTTCTTAAAAATCCAAATATTCGTTACCGAATTTCACTTGGGATAATCTGATCATTAACAGGACACATACCTTTAAACTGATGATCCCACAAAATGTCCTGATTAGCTATGAGCATTATCAAACCATAGGAATATAATATGAACATCGGGACATTGTTTTGAAACGTGAGATTCAAGTTCTGTAAAGACAAAGAGGGGGATGTGGAATTGTCACGCGAAATAAGTGAAATATCATACCTTTACAAATTGTTTGCATTTCTTATAAAACGTTCCTTCTTGTGGTACTTCAGCTTCGATCACATCCATATTTTATTTTTTAGTAATTCTTGTAAAATTGGTAAAAATAGAATTATGTATATTCTAAATTATATATATACATAGATCGAAAATATGTATATTCAGATATAAAATTTGAAAATATCGACTACACAATTGAGTTTTACATTCATTTGACAGTAAAATCAATTTTTTTTTTCAGTTTTTCAGTGAGCTGTGTGTGTGAAGTGTTTTTCTTTATTAATCTGATATTCATACACAATCCAATCTCCAATCTTTATCTTCTAATTTTATATTTTCCGGTCCCATTTTTTATCTTCTGAAGTGCAGTTGTGAAGAAGAATCGCTTTTTTTCCATTTGTTAACCAACTCAAATGTCAAAATGTACCAGCATTTTTAGCAAAATTAGTAATTAATTAATTAATTAGTTAATTATTTTTGAACGTATCTGCTAACCAACTTGAGTAGTCTGCTAAACCAACTTGACTCCCGTCCATGCAAAAAGCACGGACCATAGAATCATGAAAACGTGCCGGTGATAGTCCTCGGGACAGTAAATTCCCAGGTTTGTCCTTAGAAGCCACATGCCGCCATTGTTGATGTTTAGACGAATCGTGTATTGTTGCTACTCGATTAGCGACAAAGGTATGAAATGACGATGACTTTGCATTTATCCATGCGAGCACAGTCTCTGAATCTGTCCAATAGAATGTTGATGTATTCATTAGGTGCTGGCTATCAACAAGGAGTCTCTGGAGCCTCTATAAAAGGCAGACTTAGTGGTGGGGTATGGCTTTACCTCTGCGACCTTGAAGGTATACAAAATGGACCAGGAGGAGGAAAGATGCCGAGGCAGAGGCTGCATTTGAAATCGCAGCACGTGCGTCGGAAAGTCCGGCAGAATCCTCGTCCTCTACAGCTCGAGAGGTACCACCGGTGGAAGAACCTAACGACTCTGATGTTGGGTCGGAGGGGGTCATCACAAGGAGGACTTATACAGAACGCTCTGAGTCTCAATGTAAAATGGGCAAGCCAGAGGCTGCATTTGAAATCGCAGCACATGCGTCGGAAAGTCCGGCAGAATCCTCGTCCTCTACAGCTCGAGAGGTACCACCGGTGGAAGAACCTAACGACTCTGATGTTGGGTCGGAGGGGGTCATCACAAGGAGGACTTATACAGAACGCTCTGAGTGTCAATGTAAAATGGGCAAGCCAAGCCTCAAATGCAGCTTCTGAGACTTGGGGGTTAATCCCCGTGAAGCGGAGCTTGTCTTCTTTATTAGGAAGCACAAAATTCCTCACGTTGAACCAGTGACAATGGGGGAAGATAGGCTGTACCTTTAGGAGAAGGCAAAATTTCTTAGCCTGACTCTGGATAGGAAGCTGATCTGCAAACTGAACACCCTGAAAAGGACAAGGAAGACCATGATGGCACACTATTCCTGCAGGAACGCCATTGGTAAGAAGTGGGGTTTGTCTCCGAAGACTATACAGTTTAAAAGATAGGCACTGACTGTACGTGGCGGGGGTTAGGCGCATACTGCTATACGGGGAGGGCATCTGGTGGCCATCCTTAGAAAAGATATCGAACTGTAGACTACTTGAGAGAGTTCAAAGTCTAATCAACCACAGCACTGGAGGTAATAATGTACCTTCCTCCGATAGACATTATGGTAAGGTTACTGGCCAAATGCTTAGTTGTGAGGCTCAATGCCGTAAGCCAATGGACCAACAGGAAAGTTGGCCATCAGAGAATAACGGAGGGATTGTGAAGGCCTTTTTTAACTTTAAAAATACTAAAAAGCTCCGTTCACTGAGCAGAGAAGATGCCTGGCGGGTGATAGGAGTCACTGCCGCATCGGTGCAGTGCATACAAGAAGTTTAGAATTCTTTTCCAATGAGTTTTGTCTGGCACTGGCTCAGAGAAGATACACCCACATAGGAGCGTACTTCTTCAATAACCTTTGTGAGATAGCACCTGGTAAAGTAGGTGATTTAAGTCGCTACCTACCTAACCACAGTAATAGCCACTAAAGGCAGGGATAAACCCTTAATAATAATTTACTCAAGTTATATCACGCCACATAAGGGAAAACTCAGGATTAGTCAGAAAATTGTGTTGGGGAATCACTGAAATCACAATAAGCACCAGATTAGGAATTGGATCGAGTAGACAGGATAAAAATAGGATAGATATATATTAAGACAATAATTTCAGTAATAATATAACGAATAAATCTCTCTTAAGGAGTTTTTTCTAATTCTAGGAATTTTTCATGGACCTGTAATAAATCCTTCGACAAGAAGGACCACTGACAATGGTTGGTGAAGTTATTATGTCGTCGGTTCTTCGACGTGTAGAAGGACGTACGTTAGGAAGGACCTAGGAATTATAGTTCTAATTCAAATAATTGATGCTTAGATATTATTTTTTTCGCTGATAAAGATAACTTTGAGATATCCCGCTGTTAAGCTTTTGTGTTACCAGAGGATAGACCCCATCCGACATTAATTATTAAAATTTAATATTAATGATATTTAATCCCTGCTTTGCGTATTTTAATTATCTTGGATACGCTGATTATTTCATTCTTTTGTAGAATTAATAATAGCATTGATGTTGTTCGAGTGTGACATTGAATCCTCTATGTTCAAAGATATATTTAAACAATCAGTATTTACTTTTTATTCGCAGGTTTGGTGATCATGTTTGGAATACAAAGAG
Source organism: Myopa testacea (assembly GCA_949629155.1). Taxonomy (NCBI): domain Eukaryota; kingdom Metazoa; phylum Arthropoda; class Insecta; order Diptera; family Conopidae; genus Myopa; species Myopa testacea. Next base: position 2,081,093 of record OX451348.1, on the reverse strand, counting down.
AAATAGGAATATAAATATAGACTGAAATAAATAAAATGAACTAAAATTAAACAACAGAGACTTTAAGTTCGGAGCTATGGAGGCCCAAAATTGACGGCTCACGGCTAGTAGCAACATTTTCATAGTTTGTCATATCCGCAAAGAGCGCAGGATTGCCATACTAATACCGCCATCGTTACATTGCTTCGCCAATAATTTTTGAGATCTATTTTCTTTTTTAAAAGGTATTTCTCGGCTTCTGCTCCAATCGAGATTAGTGTCTGTACATGAGGCACTATTATTTTATTTCTGAACGTCTTACCTCTGGTGGGATGGACTCAATGTTAAAAACCATATGCATATTGAAATCTTTACCTTAGCTGTTAAACTATACACATCCACAACATCGACAAAATAATCTTCAAAAAGTGCGAAACCGAGGAAACAACGATCCTTAACCACAACGCAGAAAACATTCGGGAGCATTTAACTGGTGAAAATGACACAAAGGAGGATTAGGGTAAGTAATCATTGTAATCTTGTTGTAAATTTTTGTAATTTCTTTACAGAATATAGCAACATACTTATGTGTTTACTATTTACCCGATTTACCCATGTCCGTCCGTCTGTCTGCCTGTCTGTCTGTCTGTCTGTTGAAATCACGATCACAGTAGAACCGGTTATTGGTTTTGGTTATCGTAACCGGTAACCGGTTTTTGGTTATTGTGTTGGCATTGAAAATGGGCAAAATCGGTCAACGACCACGCCTAGTTTTTATTAAAAATGTGATATCAGCTTTCGTTTTTCTGGGTATAGAGTAATATTATTAATAATTATGTCAAATATGGGCGTGATCCGCCCACTGTTAGATAACACAAGCAAAAGAGGGTCTTAAATGGGTTATATTGTTAAATATATAAACTTCCTGAATAAAACATTACATAAAAACCTTATACTTATACTTATAGAGTATAGCTCATGAAACAAATTTATTACCACGGACATAAAGTTTAACAGCCTTATCATGTATGTTTTCGCGTTGCGTTTATTTCGCGTTTTGTTTTGTGCTTTTCGTATTTTTCGAAGAATTGAGAGAGAAAAATTTGTAAACCTCTCAAACGCACTCGAAACGCGAAACCAAAGGCAAACGCAGTTTTGTTGGTAATTTACATGTTTAGCAGACTTCGCTACGTATTTCTGGCATGATGGATGAGCTATTTCGTGGAAAAAGTCTCTCAAACCAGACGATCGCAAAATGCTCGCGTTTGGTGTGATTCTGAACAGTGGCTTATACGATTTTTTTTTATGCACGGCGCTACCTTCTCCAAAAGATTCAGAAAAACTTCTTTTTTCATGCGTAGTTCGTCATAAACTTGTTCATTATATAAAATAAAATAATGCACATACATAAGTAACAAATAATATAAGAGTTACTGAAGCTTCGGCATATGTAAAAGATCCAATTTGTCCCTCTTCTGAGTATCCCCGTATTTTGTTCCACGCTATGACGCTGCGCTCTAGTAGTCGCACGAGGAATATTGCTGCTATATTTACTCTCACATAAAGAGCACACAATATCAATATGTAAACATTGTGTGCGAATTATCAGATTTGCTTTTGTTGTTCAAATTGTTGCCATACATCCACTTGTTGTTGCCATAGCACTAATTCATTGGGATTCCTAAAAAATACTTGTAAAAATGCTAAAAATGCCTCATACATGGTAACTCTTTGTGCTCTGCAAACAGGGGAAGTCTGCAAGACTACGTAAAGTTTGTTTACCTTTGTGTTTCTCCTCAAAACTCAAACGCAGTCTACTCGAAAAAGTTAGATCATAGCATTTGGAACGCATTGCGTTTGAGTCGCGTTTGACGTAGCGTTTGCGTTTAAAAATACGTGATAAGGCTGTAAATTTGAACACAATAATAAAATTACTAAGCTGATTATTTTGTTTTGAAAACAGGGAAGGAGCACGCCTACTTTTTATACAGTGGCGTAGCTAGGACTCATGGATCTCGTGATCTCGTTAATCAACTTGCAGCCCCAAAAATACCTAGAATTCAATACTTGACTTCCAAAACTGCTGCCCCCGGAATTGTGCCGCCGGTGGTGGACCGCCACTTCGCCCCACCCTAGCTACGCCACTGTATTTATAGCCGTCTGTGATTAAATGTGATTATAAGGTAGCTTTCCTTATAACCACATATTTCCTCTAGTTTCAGCTTGTATTGTACTCCATAATGTTATTGTTCTGCAGTGAAAGATCTACATAAGTAAATTAAAAATTTAAATAAATAAAACTATTTCGTTCAATTAAATTTTTTGAAAACGTTTATGTGCAGGATATCTAAGATTCGGCCAGGCCGAATATAGCACTCTTACTGGTTTATTATTTCTGCATCATTACTTTTCTTCATCATGTTTTTGTACTCGTCATGTAAAACAACATAAAAACAAAATTATTTGGCAAACAGAACTTTATTTAAAATTTAGTTTTCAAATATTTTAACATAAAACTTTTCCTACTTAGATTTAAATACGGTTATTAAGTTATACGAGTATTTTGGTAAAAACAATAAAAAATATAATAATAAAATAATCAAATGAAGATTTCAACATTGGAGCCAGTTATCCATATATTTAAAGTGTTACTACATACATATAATATAATCTAGCATGTAAAATCAAGTTACTTATTCGAATTTAGGTCAATAAAATTACTTGTGGCAAATTTGACATTTAACAACGCATTTATACAATATAATTATACAATTTAAGTAACATCATAAAAAAATTTAAATTTATTATACTTTCAGACTGACTTATATGTATGCATTAAATTAATGCCTATGAGTAAAATTATAAAAGCCATGATTCTTACGAAAAAGAAGATTAGTTAAACTTCATAGAGGTCATTTGAAACTATATACAAAATGCATATGCTGTTGTGTTTGAAGCTATTGTAATACATTATATTGTTATATACGAGTATAATTTATAATATTTTGAAGTATACGAGTACATATATGTACATATGTATAGTATGTAATTTTAAACCTATTAATCGAATGAAGACTTTACAAAGCTGGAATTTAGTATTACAAAACATTTCCATTAAACTAAATAAGAAAATATACATACAGAAAAGGTTTAGTTAAAATAAGGTTTCGAAAGAGTTAGGATATTCCAATTCCACCCAATTATGTCTGATTCTGATTTCGATTTGTCAAAAACATGTTCGTGCAACTGGCGAGGTGCAATTTAGGTTAATAAAATGGCTGAGACATCGACGATTAGAGCAGCATGTGAGCGAGTGCTATATTTTTCCAACATGTTAGTCAGTGTTAGAATTAATTTTAATTTTTAATTTTTTTTTTTTTTAAATTATAATTATTTTTTTAAATTTTAATTTTTAAAATTATATATGTCCTGAAAATTCCTGAACCTTGTGAGGCCTTTGAGAAGAACCACAATAGTAAATACCAACTCTTGACATTAACCCTAAATCTTTTTACAATGAAGACTTCAGAGGGGGAAGAAAGAGGCCATAAACAAGCGACTCATTAATTATTCCGGCAAGTGCAGATGTGAATCCATATTCTTTCGTTTTCGTACCGTATTCTTATTCAATTAATATTTGATTTATACTATGTATGTACATACATATATAATACGAATACAAAACTTGAAGAAAGGCCGTTCGTCGATGCATCTGAAGTAAAAATAATTATTGAAGTACTTTGAAGTAGAATTTATTGATAAAAGAACATCTCGTCTTATTTCTTACCTCAAATTTTTAAATTTATAATTTTCTAAATACTCGTATATAAAAATTTATAAGTTCCCCTGAAGCTGAATATTTTGATAGCCCTTATCGATTCAAAATGCATAGAAATGTACATATTTAGTTGAATTTATATAACTATAGTTAACTGTTTAATTTTGTATAGATTAACAATTAATCTGACAAGTTTTTGCTATTATACGGCTGTTATAAGACGTTACACAGGAGTGTAAATGAATATTACTTACCAAACGTAAAAACTCTACATTTCGCTCTCAGAGTCCTTCAGAGCTCTTACGGCACGGGAGGGTTTTGCGATGTTTTGTTTTAAAAGATTTGAGGTTATCTTTTTTAAGGCAGTGTTGTCACTTTTGTAGTCCTTGCAAATATGTATTGTTGCCATTAGTCATTGCTTGCGTCAATGCCCTTGTAAATGTAAAAAGCTGCAACATGGTTGCTCTAGTTAAAGTCATACTACGTCATAAGTACGTTTCACAGTCGCGATAAGCGTCCTAGTATGGTATCGATGTTTGTAGCTCGCGTATGTTTTCGTGAATACGTTCTACCATGTAAGTGTAGATACGCGGATTCAGGCTGGTCTCTAACAACAGAATATTTAAGGTTTCTAAAAGTAATATTGATGTGGTGAGCATTTGCGTTTTCAGGCTGGTGAGTGTAACTGGTTCTTGGGGTTGAGACTTTTTTCGATTTTCGATTGCGGCGATGACGTTGACAAGATAGATACTGCTACCGCTGGGCGTGTGATATTCCTTTAGCTTTTCTGATTTTGGTTGTTGTTCCTATGGATTGCAGTGTCATTATTGGCAGTGCTGTTATTTGAGCAAGAGTAAATTTAGACTAAAATGTTTTTGCTTTTTTCTTCACCGGTACCACTTTTTGTTGGTTCTGTCTTCGTGCTCGTCATAACCTGCAGCATTTGCTCGAACGGCGCCGTTGAGTTGGTGTACCACAAGCTAACATCTCCAACAACGCTCTCAAGAGGCTTCGTGTGTTCATTACTCTTGCTCAGATCTAACATATTGCGATCCAATTGCAAGGAGGCGTGGGCGTTCTCTTTTTCACTATAGTCAAGAAGATAAGCAATGGATGCTTCCGGCAAAACATACTCGTTTACAATGTCACTGCCATCCGAAGCGTAGAAGTCATCCAGTGTATCAATATTCGCAGAGCGATGTACGCCGGCGTATCGCTTGTGATGGCCCGAAACGTGTCCCGATGGCACCGTCGACAACACTGTGCTGAACTCACCGGGCCGACGTCCCGACACATATAATGTTATCACGCTGGATTCAGCCGTTGCTGTTTGCTTATGACGATTATTGCTTTTGCCTAATTTACGATTCTTTTTACGAGTGCTTTTGTGTGTGGTTCTCTCAATGGTTAGATCGTCGATATCATTCGCATCGTTGGATACCTTTATATTATTGCTGTCCAAGTCCTGCAGATTCTCCGATAGCGAAACCGATGATGGTGGTTTCGATTGCAGTATCAGTGCTTGCTTCTGTTCAGGTTTCGACTGTTGTAGAAACAAGTGCTGCAGCAAGAGACTGTTTACTTGCTGTACTTGCTGATTGGTTGGCGTTGTGACAATCGTGTCTGTGATGAATTCCGATGCTGTAATAGTTTGTGCTGAGGTGTCGAAGATGGTGGTGAATATTTTTTTGCCCTGAAAAGTCAGTGGAACCACGGTGGATTTACCTTCGAATACGGTAGTTACATATGTGGACGTGTGTGTTCTGTATTCGGTCACCGGAGTCTGGGCACCCAGTTGTGTCGGTTGCGTTACAGCATCCAGCAGTGGGTTCGCAGGCAGTCCGATATTGCCAAGAAGCAAATGGGAGAGCAGAATATTGGCCAAAGGCTCATTGGCAGATATTTGCGGATGTACCGTCGAAACAACATTTTCCACTGAATACACACTAGAGGGTATGATATGTGAAAATGACGTTTTTCGTCCACGAATTGTTGTTGGCGTAAAAGTAACCGTTGTTGTGGATGACTCGTGCAGCACGTATTGCGTAAGTTCCGTAGCACCGGCGAAATTCACCGCCGTATCCTCGCGTGTTAGTGCCGTTGAAGGTTGACCGTTGCTGCCAATGAATGTTGTGTACTGTTGAGGTCCTAGAATTTCGGTGCTTGTTTTTGCAGTAACGACGTTTTTGTACTCTGTTACTTTACCATTAATGATGGGAATGGTTACTTCAGCAGGGATAACATGTGTAACTGTAATTGTACCGTCAAAGGCTGGCAGTACAGGTTCAGCATTAAACTCATTGCGATTGCGTCCGCGCATATTCGTCACTCTTGTGCGAATGGTTGTGCCTTTACTATCACGGGTTCGACCATTAGAACTGCGAAAAATGCTCTCGGTTGCATAGCTTTTGGAAGTACTGCGGCGACTACCGGAGGATGGGGTTGATGGGGTACGACGTGCTGACGCAACCGTCTTCGGACGTCGGAAAGCGCCTAAACCAGAGCGTGAGAGGTTTTTCTGAGTTGACGCTGCGGCATCTTTATCCCGCAGTGTGAACTGTGCGCGTGATGTGGTTGGCCTTGTGGGTCGTATAAGGCGATGGTTTGATGTGGGTACATTTGTTGTTGGTGTTGTTGTTGTTGTGTGGTGTAAGTCATGACTTTGGTACCGTGACATGAAACGAGATTTAATGCCAACACGCGCACGTGTGGCCGTTGCAGGTGGGGTTGGGGCGATGTCAACTTCTCCTTCGGCACTACTGAGCTCTTCCGCGACAACCGTAGGCTTTGGCCGACGGTAACGCCTCCTGAAGTTACTGCGTATTTCCTGAGATGTATCCGCTTCACGTTTCGTTCGTACGGAATGTGCATTTCCTTCAACGGGCGGTTTTATTTTGCTATAGTTTGAACGCCTTCGTCGATTAGTATCTCCATCTGCTTCATACTCGCCCTCTTCATCGTCCTCATCGTAGTCCGAGTTGTCTTCGGCATCGCCACTTTCTTCATCCTCCTTGTCTTTTGTGTCAAATATTCCATGAATATCCGGAACTATCTGCTGCTGCTGTGTTTGGAATAGTCCTCGGGGCGGAAATAAGTTGCTCTGTGTTCGCGAACGATTTTGATAACTCGAATTGACTGGATGTTGTAATTTGCGCGGTGATCGAGGCGTAGTTGTAATAGTAGCGGATGCAGAAGTTTTGGTACGTCGAGATATTGGCTGTCGTCGCCCAGAAAAGCCACTATTACTATTACCACTACTATTCTGAAGATTTCCTATCGAAGGTGGGGAGGTACTTGAACGGCTGAAAGGTGGCCTTCTGAAACGCAGCAGGGGATTTTGATTACGTCTGGATTTTTCTGTAGTACTATCTTCTTCTCCACTCATACTGCCGATTTCCTGTGATGAATCTTCTCCTTCGTTGCTACTATTAGGTGAGAAACCATCGGATAAAGTAGTTCGTTGGCCGAAACTACTACTAGATGTTGATTTAATTCGTAAACGAGAGTTACCCGCATACGTGCTGGATAATCCGCGAAATTCGCCGGAAGAAGATGGGTGATCTACTGAGCTACCGCGTTTAAAATTCCCAGGATGATTTACCGATGAAAAATAATTACGTCCCGAGGTAAAAGCACTGCCACCGGAAGCAGATGGCAATACGGATCCCCCAAAGTATTGATTGGGCCCTTTGTGCAGTCGATTAAAACGTCTTGACGAAAAACCAGCACTTGGTGTGCTCGATATGGGTGCACTATAGAAACCTCCGCGACGTGAACTACTGAATCGACCTGATTGTTTTAAGGCAGGCGTTGCGGTTATGGTTGGCGTGAAATCGCTTCTAGTAATAACGGTAGCAATACTGGGCGAAAGATTTTTCTTCTTGGGAGCAAACTGTGGACGGTTACGCGAGACAAATGGCCGAATTACCGGTGTAAATATATGCTTCTTCGATTGCTGTGGAGTAAAATTCGAATCACTAATATTTGCATTTTCATCGTCATGTTTTCCACGACTTTCGGGAGTCTCTTCTTCAGAGTCATCTGTATTATATTCCATACCGTCATTGATACTACTACTTATGTCAGTCGCATACACGTTTATTGATTCCATACTCGGTTTTGCTGTGGACTGTATCGGTCTTTTATCTATCGTTGCAGAGATCAAAATTTCATCATCCGTTTTCACGTTTGGCGAATTCGTTTTCTCAATGAGGAAACTTGATGTACTCTCTATAATTTGTGCATAACGGTTATCTATAACAGTTCCTATAACTTTTGACTGATAAAGTGTCGTTGTATGGTTTGCTATCCGAGTACCTTCAATCAAGCGAACTAACCCAGTTTTGTACTGACGCTTTGACGCGTCATCGGCGACGTCTACTAGTGCATTGCTAGTGATTAGTTTAGCTTTTTTCGTTTCATCGACATATAGACTAGAGATTTTGTTTGTAACCTGCGTAGGTTGACCGCCTTCATCTAGTGTGGCAATTACCTGCGTTGTGTAGTATAATGTACTAATGCCTTCAGCGTCAATAATTTTCTTACTCTCTTGAGTGATAACGTTCCCTGGGATATCTGATACATCTGTATCGGATAGCGTGGTCGCTAGAGTCTCGGTATATTTTGGGATCAGCACAGGAGTATTTGTGGATTTCGAAGCCAGTATTGCAGTATCTTGATTCATAGCTTCCGATGTAACCACTTTCGTTATTGTTTCAAACCGTGAATCAGTGATAGTCTGATCGTCAAGATATGATGTAGTGTAATAAGTGAATGTTGTGTAGAACGTAGTTGATTCAGGTGGTTCTTTGAAAACACTTGTCTTTTGATCCGATACTGTGTTAACTTCCATGTTGCTTGGTTTAGGACTAACACTCAAATCACTGCGGGAAGTGTCACTGTCTTGAAGTGTCACTGACACTGTGTCAATCTCTGTATGCATACTTGTAGGTACGATCACACTTGAGACTGTCTCTTCACGACTGAGTACAGTGATGCCGCCTTCCTTCGATAATTTTGTCCAGTAAGTAAACGTTGTGAAAAATGTAACTGGCAACGTAACATCCTCTATATTAACGGCAGTTGTTGGTAGCAGTGTTTCTGTCACTGCGTTCGTAACTGTTTCCAAACGACTCAATACATTTGTGTCATCGCCACTGTACATGGTTGTGTAGTACGTGAATGTGGTGAAGCTGGTCTGTAGCAATAGAGTGGCCGCTGGTATGATTTCATCATTGTTACTCTCTGAGCTAATTTGGTCTTCAAATGTACTGACTGCCTTATTAATTTGGCTATTATTAATAATCTGCTGACCACCATTTGAGCCGATAGACCGAACTTCTTTTATATCTGACACTTGAAGCTTTTCCTGATTGAGTTGTAAAGTACTGTGGAAATTAAGTTCAGTTGTGCTAGCATTAATATGTTCGCTAGTGTTAGGAACCACACTAACGGAATTATCGCGGTTGGCACCGGTATCAGTTACATGATGTGTAAGGACCCCAGTCCGTGACATGACTTCTGTTTCACCATCCACGAAGATTGTAGTATAGTAGGTGTACGTGGTGAAGTATATTTTTGTGAATTTACTATCATCTAAATAAACTGTTGTTTGCATGCCAGTCGATTCTGCAGTTAATGATGGGTTGTTATTTGAATTTCTTTCATCATCCGAGTGCAAAATACTTTCCACTTCTGCAGGTACAACAAATTTCGGTGTTGGTGCAATTTTATGTTCCTTTAAGAAGTCTAACGTGGTGGTCTGTGTATCGCTTTCGGGTCCCAATGTAGATGTTACAACATTCGTTATCACCTCCTTGCGGCTAGAAATACTTGTTGTGTCATCGTGGAAAAATGTTGTCAAATAAGTATACGTAGTGTACAATGTTTTGTATATTAAATCAATTTCCTCTTCAGAACTAGTCTCACGATCACCTTCATTCTCTATATACTTTTCGGATTCTTCTTCTGCCTTTTCGTGATCTTCATCAACTTCTTCTGTCTTGTCATAGTCTATGGTTGACTTGTCATTGTCCAAACTGTCATTGCCTACCTCAGTTACACGCGTCGTAGAGGCAGGTTGTTTTGTCACACTGCTACCAACATTTATATAATCGCTTTTGTCATATGTGACATCCGTGGAAGGTCTCTCTAACTGCTCACTTATTGCCTCTTTCACTTTCTCCGAGACTTGTGTAGATGGTAAGCAGTAATATTTGGTCGCTTGTTCTATACTAAATGCTGGCAATGTCTCTATGGACCCTCCCTCCGAAATTAGGTGGCTGGTAGAAGAAGTATCGAAGTTTGGCACTTGTGTTAAAAATACTTGAGAGGTGCGTAAGCAATTTAATAGATTTATGTCTTCATCTGCCTCTATTTCCTTTACATTTGTAGTAGCAATCGAATTTGGTGTTGTATTGCTGTTGTCAGGTTGTGGTGCAATTGTTGTTGAATGTGGTCCCTTTGCCTCATTCTCATTCTCTCGAACTAGTATTGTTTTGACCAAATCTTCTTTTACAGTGGTGGCAACTCTGTTCTCGTCTACTACAGTTAGAACAGATGTGGCAAGAGTGGATGTGTAAATGTCTAAGTTGTCAGAGGTATGACTTGCATGAACTGTTTTATTTGCTTCTATGGAAATGCTACTACTTTTAGTGGGAAAATCTGGTTCCCCGATGGATGACTTTGTACTTTCTGCAGAGGTTACGGTAGCAAACAGTTCTATGTAATTCGCAAAGGGATCATCTTCGTAAAAAACTGTTGTCGCACCGCCGTCTATTTTCATATGAGACGATTCTAATGTAGGTATGGCAGTTTCTTCTTTGGTAATATTTGACTCTACTGCTGTGCTTGTATCCACTTCTGTTTCGGTTAACAGAGTCGGCAAAGCTCGCTTTGCTGTCTCCTCACTCGCCAGTGAGGCGTAGATGCGCAAAATATCCTCATTAGATGGACGTGATAACAGCACAGTCTGCGATCTGGTGGAAAGTTGTTCATCCCCTGAACTTGATGAATCAATCATTAGTGTCATACGCTGTCTAGCACCATCTTCAACGATCAGCGAAGCAGGTTCGGTTTGTAGTTTATCTGTGGAACTCATTAATTCAATTGCTGTCTTTTCTACATTCTCTGTTAACGTCTTCGGCGTATTTTGTTCATGTACGATAAAACTGCTTGGATGTTCCGCCATCGCATCTATTCCAATGTCAAGATCATGTATTCTTTCGTCACTAGTGGTAGTGACTGTCGGCAAGGTGGATTGCTTCACGTACGTCGGCACAATTAATTCTTCAGTCATAGTGATTACATTGGATAAATATGCATTTGTACCATCCAGTGTGGCCTCGCCTTTAATAGAGGTCACATGGCCATAATTGCTATTTGATGTACTGGGCAAAAAGACGATGATGCTGTCGCCAACCATAGTTGTAAAGTTGGCAAATCCATAGTAGGTTATGGTTGATAATACGCGATTCGTGTCTAAGGGTTTTGCCGTCGAACGATCTTTACCATTAAAATTGGAGTTCTTAATACGCGCTGGGACGGCCATAATTTTATTGTAATAAACCTTTGGCGAGCGTGGCTTGTCATCCGTGCTTTTCAGTGCCACATCTATATTTTGCATATCTATATCGAAAGTGGAATCGGTGCTGTCGTTTTTCCAGGAAAATCTACTAGGTGAAAAGTAGTTCTTGACCGTATATGTTGGCAGATCCTCGAGCGGTAGAATTTTATTCGCAATAATTGTTCGTGCATCGTCATCGACTGGTTTATGCCCTAAATTTCGAGCGGTTGATAATGAGATGGACGACGAAGACGATAATGATGATGAAGTAATAGCTTCTGTTGCATTGATGACTGGCTTTTGCAGATTTATCTCATGCGAAATCACATAATCGGTGTTTCCCACGAAATCATTCTTGGCTAGCAATCGGTCATCAATATCCTTCCAATCAGCCTGTTCATCGTTCTGCAAATCATTGTGACTCTGCAGTATGGACTTTGTTTGAGCCGACTCGCCTACCCAGCTTGTAACAACTGAGGGCTCATACAGTATACGTGAGCTCCTCTTTAGGAGCTGCGCATACGAACGCCCATTTCGAAGCGTTTTCCCCAGAACCTGAGTGGCATATTCCGTCGTTACACCCTCCTGTATAAATGTACGTGCCGTTGAAGTGAGTAAACCAACTTCGGGGCGAACATTTACGAAACGCCCATGCACCTGATCACCTCTTCCGTTGTCATTGCTTACTAAAAGGACTGTCGTGAGGTCTGTTGTTGGATTTACGTTTACGTGTACAAATATATATAACGTCATTTTTTGAACGTTGCATGTTTACAGTATTTTTTTACATTTACATTTCACATTTGTACAATTTTTTATATAAAATTATATTACAGTTTTTGTAGTAGATGGGAAGTAGTAGTAGTTGCGGAAGATGGAAAATCGAGTATAATATGTTGAATATTTCCGTATAGAGTGAAAGATGGGTAGAAAAAGTATTTGTGAAATATTTAACATACAAAGAGAAAACAGAGAAAAAGAAAAACGTTTATTAGACTACAATAGAAACACTATTCTTATACAAAAATGTATCAACAAACTTATATACAGAAAAACGTATTTAAAATTTTTTTGTTAATTCGCAAAGATCGCAGGGAATCTTTGCAATGAATATATACATAGATATATGGTTGTACTTACAAATATGATACTTTATAGTGCTAAGATAGATTATAATCACAATTTTTGATAGATATCAATAATTTTTATTTAGCAATGTACAGAAAGTAAACTTTAAACTTCGGATAAACGTACCTTCTTCGTTAAGCCGCAGCGCAGGTGTCGGTCCCACAATAAATGGCTCATCTAGAAAAGCGTCAATTCATGTATTATTAAAATATACGGAAAGTTGGCATTGTTATCTAACAGAAGATAATAATATAATAACGACATATTTTTCGATAAAAATCTATCTATAATCTATCTTCATAAAAATTGACAATTAATGAAGTTGGTTGAATGACAAAAAGTGAATTAATTTTTATTATCTTGTGTGAAAAAACGGAAATTTTCTGTAAAATTAATTATTAATTTTGTAATTTTATTTTTTACAAATTTATTATTAAATGTATTAAATCATTTCTAAAGTTAAGCAAAGTACATTTTCGAGATTTAAGTGTGAAACGTAGGACTGAAGACGTCCTCCATAATCGTGGGAATCGGGTGCTGCGAAAACGCAACGCTGGCAAGTTTTGTTGTATTTTCATAAAACAAAAGAAATCGATAAAGGCGTAATTTTTTGTAATGAAACACAAAGTTTTTATTGAATAAATTCTAAAGCTAGTGAAATGATTCATAATTATAACTAACTTCATTACATTAATTTCAAATTATTTTTGCTCATCTTTGCAGTTGGGCAATTTTGCTTATTGCCGTAGAATCATTTAACCAGAAATCAGCTTCATCACTAAACACAATTCTTCGATAAAAATGCTCATATTCGGCCAGTTTTAAATGAGCCCAATCAGCAAAAAAGCGATGAGAACCATGGTCATTTGCCTTCGATTCGTGTACGAGCTGTATTTTATAGGCACGTAAGCCAAGATCCTTACGTACGTCGAAGGACAAACGCCATCAAGTTGAGAACGACGACGAATCGACATTTCGGCGTCTTCTTCAACACCTCGCGCTACAGCAGCAATATTCTCTTCGGTGCACACATTTCTTGTTGATGGTTTGAATCGAGAAGAATAAACAGATTTATTTTTTTTCAACGTACATTTCTACAATTTGGAACCGTTGTTCTGGCGTTAAACGGTTCATAATGACTTTCGAAACCTTACTGTACAAAGATGTCAACACAGTTTGACATTCTCAGGTGTCAAACCATAGTTATCGATATCGATAGTTCTAATGCAGCTAAAAAAACACCCTTTATAAACCAGGAAAGAGAAACTGGATTGCATATGGATTAAGTAGAATTCCTCAGGAGGCACAAAAAACAATAGGCACCGTACAAACTCGATCGAAAGCATAAGCAATAAAAGACTGAACTTAGAAAATACATATAAGCCATAAGGAAGTTCTACTTGTTCCAATCGAAGAAACGCCGTACAAGCACTTCGCCAGATAACAATCTGAAGAAGAAATCTGAAATGCCACAGTCAACATTCGGAATGTGCCGAACAGCAATACAACATCTTTCAAGATTTCTCTACGTTCTATCAAGACTCTTATGCAGACCAGCGGAAGCAGAAGATGCCGACTCTGAGGCTGCTACGCGGAAGGAAATAGCTGCAATTGACTCACCAATTGTCTTCCTCAGTCTTGTCCTTCAACAAGCCTCTAACTTTAGAAAATTATTTTTAAACTCCTCACGCAGTTTGTTGACTTCCTCTTTAATGACTTCTGACAACGTATTGCATTGCTGCTTAACATGCTGATTCAACCTCTGTAGCATGGAGGAGGAGTCTTTGAAGCACGTTGACGGTGTTAGAGTCGTTGACGGAGGAAGAGTCGTTGATGCTTGTGACGGAGTGTCGTTCGCGGAGAGTGCAGCCGAGGACTTTGCGCCCGGTTTCGATCGCAGATTATGCATATTAAAAATAGTTCTTTAAAGATTATATTAACTAAACACCAGTTAACCAATTTAAGAAACGACCTCAGTTGTGAGATAGCCACGAGAAAAATTATATTAAAAAAATTATATTAGAATTTTAATAGTCTGGGCAAACAGAAAACCGCTTAACCTATCACTGTTATTGGAGCGCACAGAAAACACATCTATTCTTCACAACACATAGAATAGTTTGCTGTCAGAACTCAAAAACGAACGCTGATATTACATTTTTAATAAAAAATAGGCGTGGTCGTTTACCGATTTTGCTCATTTCCAATATCAACCTGCACACCATAACTGTCCAACCACAACGCAACGACGTCGCAATCGATTGCGATGTTCCTATAGAAAAATGGAATGGAACACGTCGTTGAGCTCTCTCACGTCGTCATAAAATTTTCTAATTTTTTGACAACTTCTTCCGATTTTCTCATTTTTTGAAAAACAGTATGCCCTACTTTTCGATGAAATTCTTCAAATTCCGCAAAAAATGTAAATAAATTTGACAAACGAATTGTCAAACAAGGAAATTATTCAAATTATTTTTATTTAAAATAGAATGTAAATAATTTATGACTACAGATGTCACTCATTCGAAGATTTCGAGAGAGAGAAATCGTTATCGTTTGCGACGTCGCATCGTTGCGTTGTGGTTGAACAGTAACAAATATTCATAATTTCCAATTTCATAATTTTCTAATTTTCTGACAACTTTTTCCGACTTTCTCATAATTTGGAAAACAGTATTCATCCTACTTTTCGATGAAATTTCTCAAATTCCACAAAAAATGTAAATAAATTTGACAAACAATTTGTCAAACAAGGAAATTATTCAAATTATTATTATTTGAAACAAAATGTAAATAATTTCTGATGACAGATGTCACTCATTCCTGTCATTGAGAGAGAGAAAGAGAGAGGTTATTGTTTGCGACGTCGCATCGTTGCAATTCATCGTCGTAATTCTATATAAAATGAGAAAATTTTTCATTTCACTTCATTTTTTATTCTTGTTTTATTGACAATTATTTCTTATTTGTTTTTCTTTTTTCACAAAAAATTTTGTAATTAAAATTAAATGAAAAATGTTCTCATTCTCATTTCAAACAGAATTGCTCCCCATACACGGGCCGACAAATTCGCCAACTCTGTTGGGCAGCTTCGCCCACACACCGGAGAACAGATGTCCATTTAGTAGAGCGGAATGATTGTTGACCAATTTCGCACATTTTCAATCCCAGAGCTACAAAACATGTGTGGTAAATTTTATTCGGTTATCTCCATTCGTTTCATCTCAATCGTGATTTCCCAAGATAGACAAACAGACAGCGAACGGACGGAGATGAGTCGACTCGAAAGTTGACGTTGATGCAGAATATACGATACCTGCTACACCTGTTTCTGTGCGTTACAAACGTTAGGAATAACTTAATATACCCTTTAACCTTCGGGTGTAGGGTATAAACATGAATAATGGTTAAAATCTGCTTAATCTAATGCGATTTTTCCTGTGGGTGTAAAAGATGATTTCTTTTTATGAAATCATAAAAATATGATTCATAATCATAAAAAGACCTAAATAAATCTGCGATAAATTTGCATATATTGCCACATATGCATATCATGAGATGTGTATCATGAGATGCATATAATTAGCGAATGTGAACTGTGAAAACGGATACGTATGTAGAGCTCACAGTATCGACTTCCGTTGTTAAAGAGTTAAACAAAAATTTGTACCAATGTTTATTAGCATGTCTTAAAATGTAAGGAATATATTTACACTATTCAACATCTCCAAACGTCTTTGATTTATGCTCACCTGCGTAGTCCGCATACACTTTCAGAGGCAACACCGTCAGCAAACTCAGTAGGCTAAAGAAAATCCGACTGCTGGCTGATATGTTTGCCAAGAAGAGCGTCCTCTTTGGACAGAGACTTTTGCGTGGTTGCAGCATGACTTAATCAGGCAGCGATTGTAGCATCCATTTTCATTTAACTGTTTATTTGTTGGTATAGTGGATCCAAATGTTGAAACCTGTTGAAACTTACTCTTAACTTTATATTATTATCATCATCATTCATTATTACATATATATATATATATATATACCATTAGAATATATATATATAGTAATAATATTATGATTATTATTAATATTATTATTATGATGGTTTCTTTACTTACATATGTATGAATATACTATATATTTGTTATTATTCGATTCACTTGCTCTTATCCATACTATACATCATATCAGCATATCTTTACTCGAATAACCACTTTTCGTACCTTTCGCATATTCTCACTACTGAAACGATTATAAACGACTATAAGAGAGGAAAACCAGTTTTAGCTAATCTCTTTTTGTGGTATCTCAGGTCGTGGATGCTTGGGAAGTCGAGCGCAACACAACCGAACCCGAAAGTAGAAATGGTACAACTGATTCTGTAGTGGAAGTGAGCTGTGGTTAAACCACCGGTGCATGTGCGCAGATCGCTTTGCTTGGCTGACTTGCCCAACAGCTATCCACGGTTCTTTTTCCCATGGTGTCTGGTGTTTAGCTCTTAAAGATGTTAAACTTGCATTGCATATTTACATATCTTTTCACGTCTGGGAGTTGACAAATGAAAACGCGAATATTACCATTTGGCCTTAAATCACTATACAAAGCGGTCGGTATTTTCGGATACTGGCCAAAAGCATGATCAAATAATATCAATTTCTACTGATTACACAGAGCAGAGTTACTAATAAATACATACTAATTGATAATTCAAAATGAAGAAGTATATGTATAATGAAAACCATTTAACAATTTTTCTTAAGTATATTTGAATTTAACATTATAAGGATCAAACAGGTGCTTCAATTCACTGACCCATGTTCAACAGTCCAATGCTTATAAGAAGTTGAAATTATGACATTCATTTATACTTTGCTATATATTTATTTATGTATTTATGTAAATGCAAAACGGAGCGACATTTTGTTTTTGGGCGATGCTCATAGTTCAAACTTCGGATTGAAAGCATCTGTGAAAGTGAAATGAAAGTGAAAATCATAACAGCGAAAGACCTCAAAAGAAGAAGTGGAAATAAAAATAACGGATGACAAGCGCGGTGAAATGAAACAAGATTTTTAACGATGGCATGTTGAACAACATACGTTTCGCTGATAACAAAAGTTTAAACAGCAATCATCTTGTAGATTTGTGCAACCAAAGTTTTATGCTGTTCGGTGTATTCGCACACAGTTTGTGAATAGATGAACAAATGATTCCATATTTTGGAAACCATTCCTGTAAAATGCTCATCCAGGGAAAGCCTTTTGTTTCAAAGCTTGGTGTCTCGCATCTTCTGATGGCTATCTCTATCAAACATTGTTGTATGATGGAGCATCTACTTACCACAGTAAAATTGCCGGTTTGCCTTCCCCCCCCAAAATAATCTTACGCATAGAAATGAAATATAATGTGACAATATAACATAAAAAAATAATATATTGCAGTAAAATAAAAAAAATATACATAAATCAATAGGAACTTTTCTTCTCTTTAAATAGATTGTTGCATCCTGTATGTAGATTTCTGATTCGCTGCTATGCGTAGGGAGCGCCGTAAAGTCTCCAACTTCGTTTTTTTTTTGTGTTCACGCCCCTCTTGGGAAAACGTGGTGGTACATTTCAGGTGGTGAAACGGAATCTGGTGAATCTGTGGTGCTAGTTCGGTAGTGCGAACTCACCTTTGATCACATCACCCGAATAAGGCGGCAAACTTGCCTTCGCTCACGTTGCCAGCTCGCCTTATAGCGCCTACCACTTGTCATATATTTCACTTATCTATGACGGCGCGGCAAGCAGCGCCGCTATTCATCCAGCCCGAGGTTCTTCGCTGAGATTCGTTGATGTGATGCGATGTGGTTGAAATTGATAGCACTCTGCCTCCTACGTTCACGTCTCGGACTTCTACCCGCGTCAGTCGGATCACAGTGAGATTCTCCCATTTTTAAAGGAATTTCTTTATTTTCTACTACCAAATTAATGCTTTTACCGCCTACCTTTTTAAAGCTTTCATCGATCCAAATTCACCATGAACGCAAAAGCCGGACTTCGCTTCTCACCACCGTCTTTAATCAAATTCAGTTAGCTAATGATTTACTTTTTATTCTTCCTAAAGCCTGTTCCTCTAATTTAAATATTAACGGGTCTCACAAAGAAAAATTCTTACTTCTATACTCATTTGGTATACACAAAAAAATGGCACCAAGAATATTGCTGATCTTGTGTTTGTTTGCATCTTTATGATCAAAAGCAGCAGTCAGGTGTGGGCAACCTGTAACACTTTCTGCTCAATTAACTGTGCTCTGTTAACTTAAACAACAAACATAACAAAACATAAAGGTCATTAACATACTTCCTGTGTTTTTATATTCATATATTTTTAATTTATATAGTTTTAGTTCACAAATTAAATACATTAAATGATAATCTCATATTAGTTCAGTCATAGGTCCAATTTACACATGAAGTTTTCTGAACGCAGTGAGTTCTCTTATAACTATGCATAGGTTATCTGTTCGGAATCTATCTTTGATAAACAGATTCTTCATTAGACATACCAACGATTTGGCAAACACCTCGTCTGGTGTTTTCTCATGGTCCGGTTCTGATATCATATGTTCAATGGCCTCGTCGAACAAGAGTTGAAGAGTTAAGAACGCATTGCAATGCTTCATCTTCAAATTCGGCCGCATTTCAACAGCCTTCAGCCACATTTATTAATTATGACCCCTAGCATGTTACCTATTCAAACGACTATATTTTTTTTTTTTGGGTGAAATTATTTTGTATTGATTCAAATTACAAAAATGTGTGGAAATAATAAAAATTTTAGAATTTTTGACAATTAAAGGTGACAAAGGCATTTAATTTGCCTTTGTCACCTTTTGCCTTGACTATGGCCTTTAAACGGTTAAAAAATGAGTTGCATGCTGCACGAATATGATCTTGGTGTATTTTGGCCCATTCCCGTAAAATGGCTTTCTTCAGCGCATCCATACTGGCATAGTTTTTAGTTCTCACTTTACTCTCCAAAATGGGCCAGATGGAATAGTCCGTCGGATTTGCATCTGGCGAATTCGAAAGCCATTGTCTGGACGAAATGAAGTGTGGATCATGGTTTTTTAACCATTCTTGGTTCACACGAGCTTTATGAGACAGTGACGATTTTTGTTGGAATGTTCATGGTGTACGACCGAAATGTTTGCGTGCCCACGGCTTTAAAGCAGCTTTCAAAATATTTTCGCGATAATAAGTCGCATTGACTTTGACACCAGACTCGATGAAAACGTATCCAATCGTCCATCGGCGGTCACAGCTGCCCTTACCATTACTTGAGATGGAAAATTACTTCGGGTTGCCGTTCGTAGGCTCAAATTTTCGTAAATGCGTTCAGTTAAGTAAACACGAGAGTTTATGCTGCTCAATAGGGAAATTTTTCTCATTAGAGAACACATTGTTTACGTTTAACTTAACATTTCCATCATTCGACTGGGGAAGTAAGGGCTATTACAGAAACAAAAAGATCGGAACCTTTAGTTCTTATATTATAGGACAGTTAAAATAAGTTTGTTGAAATTATGTAACCATCCGAGATTGAATCCACTGTACTGTAAGCGGAAAGTTAAGCATGGACGAAGAAGTGCAATGATTTCGGCAAGCTTTCCTGGTAGTGGGATTTTTCCTATCTATCGAATAGAAGGCGTGGTGGATCGATTTTCACAGACATATCGAATAGGAGGTGCCACTGAAATGGCAATTTCAACACGGTAGCTACCCGAAACATACCGCAAATTATGTTAAGGACTCTTGTAATTCTAAAGAGGTAATGGTGCTTGCTGACCGGCGCAGTCAACCGATCTAAATCCGATCGGAAACCTATTTTCAATACTGAAACGTTGCGTAGGTACTAGGCGCTTACAAAATAAGAAGGATTTGGTGACTGCAATAAAGGAAGAAGGGGGGAAACATCCCAAACAGCAGCATTACAAAGCTAATTGAGTCAATACATCGAATTTGTTTAGCTGTATAAAAAATAATGGCTATTATACTAAATATTAGATTAAGTTGCTTAGGTTTTGCACATGATATTTTTAGTTATCTTTAGTTTTCTTTTCATATTTACCGTTATTGGAAAGAAAATTTGTTGTTGTTTTGGATATATAATAAAGACATATTAAGAAGTAAATAACTGTAATTTTCTTTGTTATAACTTAATGGTTAATAATGTTATGGAACTTTTTTCACTGTCACAGGAAATGTTGCTTGGGTTATGCACAATACTGTATATAGAGAATGAAAGACACTGATGAATGAATATAATGATCCTTTCACCCAAACTCATTTTATTTGATTTGGTTTTATATATGAAAACTTTATTCAACACTGCAAAAAATAATATTTAGTTAATAATTTAAGATTACTATAAATAACAGTTCAATTAGTTACTAATATTAAGTAATAATTAAAGATTATGAAGTATATAAGGAAAAGCTATTCACAATTTTTTAAGTACATTTGAATTTAAACATAATAAAGGTCGGAACAGATCCTTAAATTTACTGACCCGTGTTTAACATTTCTATGTTTATAAGTAGTAGTTGGAATAATGACATATGCGTTTTTACTTTACTATATATGTATTCATTTATATAAATGCAAAACAGAGCGATATTTTGTTTTTGAGCGATACTACTTTTTATGCTTACAAAAAAAAAAGAAAACAAAAACATACATCGTTTTCAATTATATTTCTAACTTGTACATGGTCCAAATTTTATACATAGCTTTTATATTATTTTTCTAGTAGAGTGACGATTTATTACGTGTTCTTTGCAAGTTCGCGCAAATTATTTTTTGCATTTTTTACAAAATTAAATTTAATATAATTTAATGAAAAGTGAAATTTTTAGATCGTTAATTTTGTCAGCTCTTTTCTCTGCTGGTCGGATGGGAGACGTATGATTTAACGCCATCGTCCACTACCGGAGACTCAAATACGGGAGGAAGTGGTGTTGTTTGAGGCTCGACTTCAAAAAAACCAAATAAAGACGTATTCTGCGAAACGGGCATATGCACTTTCTGGCTTCCTCGCATCTCGACATATATAGGAGTTGCTTCGAGCACAGTGTCGTTCGAAGTTTCATATGGCATGGCATTACTTATTGGTGGCCAATTGGGGCACATCTTTAAATCCAATTCCACCTCCATGTACTTACGTTTATTTCCATGCTGCATTTGATACACTTGAATCTTCTTGAAAAGCAAATATTCCACAATGAAGTCTTCGACGAACAGGTGAACAATAAAATTACAGGCTCCGTAAAATACCATCCAAATTCGAAAGTTCATCATCGGTGGCAAGCTTAAATCGAAGAAATTAGCCAACAACTCAGTCGGACTGATTACCAAATAAATGACGATGCTTAGGTTGATAACCAGAGATAGGCAGTATGGTATATTTGAAAAAATAGGTTTACGATACGGCGCGCCTTTAGAAAACACAAAGGCAAGTATTATATACTGGAAGCTCGATATCGAAAACATGGTGTAGTTTTCGAAGCTACCTATAGGTTTATCGTTATCAAACTTAAACCAGTGCTGCTGATGCAAATGGGCCCATCCTAAATTAAGAAAGTCATTGTAAGAACGAGAGCTAATGGCTAACATGAAATGTATTACCTGCAACCTGAAATCCAATCACTACCAATAAATGCAGTAAGATTGAAGCCAACGGTGTTAATGAAATCAATGAACTCAATGGAACTTGTTTCACCAACGATCCGGTATAAGACTCTGTTTTCCCAAAAAAAAAGGCAAATACGGATATTAAACCCAAGTCAACATACAAATACTGTTTATCACTCAAGTTAGAGTCAATTGAATATAAAATCATAACCGAAATGAACTGCACCATCGAATACGCGGCCATATATTTAAATATACCGAAAGATGTCACCAGCGCAGCACGACCCTCTTTAATAACCGTTGGAACACAGGCTATTGTTGGATTACGAGAGGTGAATGGAGACGCTATCGAAGACTCCGTTTCGCTCAACGAAATACCAGTATGGGCCACTTTCAGAGCTCCACAGTCATTTGCACCATCACCGCACATAGCTACACAGTAATCCAATCCTTGCAATTCCATTATCAATGACTGCTTTTGTTCCGGCGACATGCGCGCAAAAATTGCACCCCGAGTAACAAAACTGCGCAACTCATCGGGAAAGTGTTCACGGACGACATGCCACGTCTGGCCTATCATCGCAAATCTGTAGTTCTGCTGCCAGCCACTTGGAGCATATTCATTCATTACTTCCGCATTCGTTGTCGTAGACGACGTAGCCAAAGCTCCAACTTCCACATCAGCATGTGTCCAAGTGTCACAAGTATCGACGCTCGTCAAACTGCTGCTGTTCTGCAGTACGAAGGCACTATTCAGCGAAGCAACTTCACCGCTCATAGCATCATAGACGCCAGCAGACAACTCAACTGTAGGTAAAACTGCGGAAAACAATTTGATTGTTAACATTGTACAACAAAACACGGTGCCAAAATAAAGAAATACATTTGATGAGACATAGTGCAAATTGTAGGTAAATTTAGAGATATCGGAAGTCACGTACCAGAAATTTACAAATTTAAACGATTACTTCTGTTTTAGGTAACAAATATTGCAACCTAATTTTGTAATTTTATATAATAATTTTTCTTATAAAAACAAAGGTTTATAAATGATAAAAATATGTTAAATCTAGAAATAAAAACCCAACTTCTCAAGTTTACCAATTAGAATATTATGATTTACAGGGCTATTCTCGTTGTCAGCTTGACATGAAATTGTCAAGACAAGTTGTCACGGTGCTTGTCAATGCTTTTCAAATTGGTATTCTGGTTGTCAATTGACACAGTGAAAGCTTTAATGCAGTAACATGCTGAAAAGCTTAGTGTTACAGAAACCAAAATGTAATTTTTGACAAATGGAACATGAAATGGCAAAGGAAAATACGAACGGACTACGGCAGAGCAGCTGGCGCACTATGTGCAGTTCATGTCCACCATGTGTGGAATGTGCTGAATATAGAAGAATATACAATATATATTATTATTTATTTAAATTTTATTATTTAAATTGTTTATTTATTTATTTAAATTGTTATTTAATTTATATATTATTTGTTTAAAACCAGATCCTGAAACATCTTTCAATGTAAGTAGCACCAACGAATATGTAATAATATATTTATATTATATATTTATATTATAAAATATTTTCATTGAATGACCTGGTTTTAAACAAATAATATATAAATTAAATAACAATTTAAATAAATAACAATAAATAAATTAAAAATAACAAACAAATTTGCTGTTTCTTTTCTGTTCATTTGCTGTTTTGTTCTGAAAATGTAGTTGTCAACAGCTATTTGGCTCGTGACAAATTTGTAAAGAAAAGAGCTTTTATGTGACAGTCAGAATAGCAATATTGACAACTTGTCAAAAAACATGGTTGTCAACTAAAATATGACAACGAGAATAGCCCTATTAATGTATCCAAAGCTTTGACAAAATCAGTGTATAGGACATCTACTTATAGCTTTTTTTCTATCGCGTCAACACAGAAGCTTGTGAACTCGACTAGGTTGGTGCTAGTATATCGACCGCAAAAAATTCGTTTTGACGTGTAGATAATAAACGTTTAATCTCCAAGAATAGCCTGTTGTTTACTATTTTATCGAGAACCTTAGGTATAGCCGAAAGTAAAACTATTGGTCAAGATCACTGGTCACTAATCATAGAAACCTGTTCCACTTCCTGATATCGGCTTATCAGCGCGAGTGATGCTCAATTCGTAATGCTACGTGTCCACAGCCTTTATTCATATGTCGAAAATGACATTTCAGTTTCTGTAACGTTGACCTTTGCATCATGTTAACTGTGTAAAGCTTTCAACGTGTCAATTTACTACCAGAATACCAATGAAAAAGCATTAACAATAACATCGATAACTTAAGTTTGCAAATTCGTGTAAAGCTGACAACAAGAAAGCTGTATAGTATAGTAGCTAGCTTTCCCGTGCTTATGGATGGATGCATTATGACTGTGATCAAAATTCTTTCCTCCAGGTATATAGATACATTTTTCGACCGTTCTCTATTGAAAAGTGGTAAAAACTTTGGTGAAAGCTTTGGTAAAAGGTAAATTAATCAAGAATTTTGTAATTTACCAGAATACATTTTTTGTCTTATTAATTAATTTAAACTTATTGTACTGCATCTGAAATTTCTGGTACGCAGTTTGCATTGATCCTAGACCCACATAATATTCTAATAATTTATAATACTATGAATATTCGTAAAAACTATCAGGAAACTTAAAAATAATAAGATATACAAAACTTGAGGTAAACAGTATTAATTTAAATATATTTTTTAGCACTCACTTGTTTCTTCATCTATGGTTAAGCTACCATTACCGTTTCCTACTGACATATTATCCTTATTTCCCATTTCCAAAGTGTAGTAAAGCTCATGCATTTTTTCCTTATGTGGCGTGTGCCGTACATTTACCGTAACTACGGCTTGCGTCTTCTCTACAATTCCACAGTCGCGGGCCACACTTAATGCAGTTAAAATATTATCACCTGTTACCATAATTGTTCGTATATTGGCTGCAGTGAGTGAGCGAATGACTTCTGTGGTGTCTGGCTTAAGCCGGTTTTCGAGTACAACAAACCCAAGAAAATCTAAATCAGACTCAACGCTTTCACGTGTTAAACGCTGAGCTTTCGTGTAGTTCATTTTTTGCGAAAGGGTTTTATAGGCCATAGAAATCACACGATAGCCTTGTTTTGCAAAGACTGCTAGCTGCTTTGAATAATTGGATGGAATGCTATTTGGATGACAAAGCTGCTGCATCATTTCTGGTGAACCCTTACAGTAAACGCTAAAGTGATTGTCGCTAAGCCGACGAGTGATAACCGACATTCTCTGTAGAGACGACGTAAAGGGAAACTCCCGGACAATGCCATGATCATTATTTGCCTCACCGTTTAATAGACCGACATCGGCAAGTAGGTCATTGACAGACGAATGCCGCTGCATGTCTTTACCAAGTTGTTCTTCATTTCCGGGAGATGATATATTTGGCTTAGCTGTTAGAAAAAGTAACAGTAATGAACTTTCATATGGCAATATTAACCGTAACGCGTACCAGATTTCGGCTGACGCAGAATTGTCGGATGTATTAAACCGTACTTCTGGGAATCCGGTATATCCATTGGGTCTTCCATTATCCAACCAGTCGATTCGAACATTTTTAAATCCAGTGGATCACCCCTCAGTTTACCATTCATAATAGTGATCGAATGACAGGTTACCATACCGAAAAGGAAATTGTCACAAGTCAAACGTTCGACCTGTTTTATTGGAATTTGGAATTCATTTGTTGCCGACTTTGGCACAACTCCCCACATATCCAGGCCATCCTCAGTAAGAGTGCCAGTCTGTAAAAAAGATTAGTGACCTTAGAATGTATATCTTAATTTCTCAAAACCATATTTTGTATTAAAATGCATTCCACACAAATGGT
Organism: Myopa testacea; assembly: GCA_949629155.1. Classification (NCBI taxonomy): domain Eukaryota; kingdom Metazoa; phylum Arthropoda; class Insecta; order Diptera; family Conopidae; genus Myopa; species Myopa testacea. Next base: position 2,055,061 of record OX451348.1, on the reverse strand, counting down.
TTCATTACCTTATCAAAGCAACAGCAATTGATACTGCCTGCGACGTTGATCGAACGCGGTGATATGCAATAAATATTATTGCGTTCAAGACGTTTCTGTGCATAGTAACGACCAACAGTCATGGCGGCAGGTAGTGCGGGTGGTACAACAATCGTTATAAGATCCAACGACTCAACCACAATTTTAACTGGATCAATATTGCGCATTATCTGATGTTAAAGATAATATTTAGAAATTATCATAATCATAATTAAAAATAATTTATGACTGCTTTTATCGGATAAAGACCTGGAGCGAACGTTATTACATATAAAGCTCACCTTAGTGAAAACCGTATACGAGAATCCAATCAAAGCAATTAAACCCAAGCACTCAATAAATTTATATGAATCTCGCTCAAATTTGTAGTCCACCGGCGGAGGATACAGTATTGAGCGTATAAGGCCTCCTTTAGCAGTAATGTTGCCGGTATTTATCACAATCGCTAGTACTTTTTCAGAGCCAATGTAACGGGTTTGAATAACTTTGGTGCCACAAAAGAGCGTATGCCGTGCATGCTCCTTCTTGTCAAAGATCATGTCGCGTTTCAAAGGAAGCGGTGTCTTTGTTACCGGCACACTTTCACCTTCAATGAAAATTGGAATAAGGGATAGAATTTGTTAAACAAATTTTACCTGTTAACATTGATTCATCCAGTATACAATTCCCAGAAATTAGAACCGCATCACATTGCATAGTACAGCCGTCAGTTGGTATCTGAATAATATCCCCAGGCACCAAAGATTTAGTAGACTTTTTTATAACGTCTCCTTTCTCCGTCATGACCAAAGCATTACCAGTATTTTGTACGGTAGCGTGCAGAGCATCTTGATTCTAAAAGAAACTAATGAATTGTAACTAGACGAAAAAAGTCCCATTCTTCAGTAATAACTACATAATCGCTAGAAATTACATAAGAAAAGTAATATAACAATTCCCTGGCCAGTAAATCCCTGGCACTCTCTAGAGAGTATTGCCTATAGTTATGGCAAAGTGAGAAATTAATGAGCTGGTTGGTGTGCCGGACTGCTAGTTTCTGAATTTTTCACTCGGATTTTCATATCCAAAGTGATCCCATCCCATTTTTTCATAAAAGTAAACATAAAAACAATACATTTCTTATATGCTTATAACTATTCTTACGTATTCTAAACTTAATAGTACAGCTTTTCACTTTCTTCACAAATCCATTTCAATCAATAATTCAATCGCCACTAAGAGTTCGAGTCAACAAAAAAATCGCAAAAAGGCTCAAGTTTGCGAGCTTTAACGCGTGTTTTGTATTGTTTGTCAATAAATATGATTATTATTATTATATCTGGTTTGTTTATTATTAGTAATTTATTATTAGCTGCTGATTTTTGGCTCTTTTGAGTAGAGTTTGCCGAACACTGATCGAGGCTATTTTGGCTTTGCGCCTGTCTGACAGATGATATGATTGTATGATATGGTGGTTGAAAAATGAGTACCAATTATGAATATTAAACGGTTACATAAATTAACAATTAAATACATAAATATTGCAATCTTGCCTTTTTGGTCTGAATAATCGACATCGATATGCCGAATATAGACATCAGCATTATAACGCATGCGTAATAGTAGTAATCGTATGTGAACCATAATATAACCGAGAATATTTGGAATACGTAGAACGGATTAAGCACTTCTAGGAAAAGTAACGTCTTGATATCCTTTCGAGGGACATTGATTTCATTGGTACCATAAACCAAACGACGTGCCAGTTGTTCTTGTGTACTTAAACCACGTTGATGATGAAAATATGTAATCGGTACATTGACATCTAAACCGTTAATTTTGGCGAACGCTTGTGTTTGTTGATCCCATGCATAACGCAACTGTTTACAATTGAAAACGCGCATACTCTTGATATCTGCAATTGAAGCACGGATGACTTTCAGTTTGAAGGAGTTCAGTACATTATAATGGCAGCACTAATGAACATAACGTTGTGCTACTTACATTTAAAATGTGCCTTCGAAAAGTGAACTGACAAATTCATATTCTTCTCATTACAATCATTAAATTCCATCGACGTCACGGATGCATTAATGTCATTCTTCTGATCCTTTTGTTGACTTTTCAGCATTTCCCTTTGATACAATGGTTTTTTAAATATATATATGTATATGTATATATAAAAATATATTCCCATAAAAATTTAATGTGCTCCAAACAAGGTCTTCAACAATTTTAGTCCTTAACTTACCTTATATTATAGACTGTCAATAATTGAACACATTTTACATAGAAAACTTTATGCTTTCCCAGGTAGTCTTCCTCCACCAAAACCTTCTCGGCTTCATCTAGTGGGCATTTCACATGGGTAGCAATTAGGTACCAGTGCCGCCACCAGTGCATGATCAGTCGCAACAAGCCACCTGTGACGCATATACAAAACCAACACAGCAACATCCGTCCCATGGAACGGCGATAGCCAGTTACCTTCATTTGATCTTCTTCGTTGACATTTATTAATCCTACACATGATTTCTTATCTATAAAAATATAAATATTGTGAATCAATAATTTAATTAATGAATTCAATTCCTATTTAATAATGCGCGTTTATATTCTTATTTCTCAAGTTAAAAGGGTAGATGCAGTTTTTCCTTATGTTTGTAACGCACAGAAGAACGCGTAGTAGAGAGTGACAGGTATATATACGAGTATATATATATATATATATCTTTTTTACCAGTGAACCCTTCACCCTTGAGTGAAGAAGAAATTTAAATGAAACAATCACAGATTCACTTTAAAAACGCATCGAATATTAATATTAAGACTATGAAGTCATGTTGAGTGAGTGGGGAACGTCTTGCCTTGGCTTTGCGTCACTCGCATCATGTTACGACGATCGCATCATGTTACGTGCTTTAGTATGAAGTTGTTTTTTCAGCGTGCTTGTATATATGTATGCAACTATGGTTAAATAAAATAACTTAAGTGGAAATTTGTTATCACTCCAAAAACTGTACTGTGAAAGCACTGGACATTTCTCCACTGATGCCGCTTTTGTTGCTTCCTGCCTTCTAATTCCCTTTCATCACACAGCGTACGGGGGTCCATATGGGGAAACCTGCATGGGAGTTCTGTGCTCGAGTGAGTTCAAAAGGAGGTATATTTCGTCCTAGCTATATAAACTATATAGGTTTTAACTATGAATCAACGCACGACACACTTCGAAACTGTAAAAAGTTTTAAAACCTAATATAAGGTTATATTTTAGAGACTTAAGAGAAGGGAATATTAATAACAAATAATAACAACAAACGCAAAAATAACAATATTAATAATAATTAGAATTGAATTCAGTAGGCGGATCATGCCCATATTATGGCTCGATTTTCTCTGATACATTAAATCCAGGAATAGAATTTCAACTATTGATCTGGACTACAGCTGAAAAATTCAGGTCTTCAATCGGATTTATTAATATTTATTTAAAAAGAATACCGAATTTCATGACGATGGTTCTATTCGCACTCCCGTAATCGTGGGTTTTTTCACCAGTAGACGTACCACGCACATTTTTATGAATAAATTTTTTGATCTGGTATACTTTGGGATTAAATTTCAGTTTAAAATTCACTCTGCAAGCTACAAATTGAGCTCAAAGCAGGGATAAATTCATATTCGCTATAAAAAGTGGGCGTGGTATCTTTAACAATAACCTATTATAAATTTCCTATAATCGTCGTTTGGTTTAGCGATCGAATGTTTTTAGTGATAACGTGTAAAAGTTTGCGTCATATAGTAGGGATCCATAAAAATATTATAGCTATTGGAGATATTTTGAATATGAAAAGCCCACCAAAGAGTTGACTAAATTTGTAGTTTCTGTCCATTTAAGAAACGCAGAATGACGAAGACCGCATGCTACTACTGAAACAGGGCTCTATCACTATCACTGACTATCACTATAGTTCCCTCTTTCAAATTATTCTGATGATGTTTCCATTTATACTTTTGATGCAGGATTAAAAGGTACTATTCAGCGGTTCCAAAAATCACGTTTAATTACTGTATACTTTTCCTTTTGTTTAGAGAATTTATTGAAGAATCATTTGTGGACTGGAGGGCATTCAATTAATGGCCTAATACACCTACCGCTTGCTGAATAGCCTTAGTTGACAAACAGAAACTCGGCTTTTCGGCAACGTCCTACTACTTGCTTTGCTGTTTCTTGACGTTATTTGCTACATTTCGGGCTACAGCTTATTATGAAGTTTTATTGAGGTTTTCGCATTCAGTATCTAATATCTTCTTCTAATGGTGGATAATGTGATTACCTCCATCTAATGTTATTTTATGAACTTCTTAAATAATGGAGAGTGATACATGTGTTTCTGATAGCATAAAGGTATGTTAGCACAAAGGTATGTATGTCTGACTACATGGAAGAGATGTATTTTGTAATCTTGCTATATATTTTGTATCCAAAAAAGGATACAAGCTTGCAATTTTACCGTTCTTGCTGATTTTTTTATCCATTATAGAGTAATTTGTAAATCCCTTCAAGCATCCATCTCATGATTTCTCGTTATTATTGCTGAGAATTTTTGGATTAATTACGCCAGCAAATTGCAATTTATGCAACGTTTTTCGGTTCTTTAAAGGATTTACCATAACTTAGATAATAACTTTCCGTTATTGGTATCAAAGGTCTTTAACTGTTTCTTCAACTTTATTTCGAATTTCCACAGTCCAATGGAACAGTCCAGAATCCACAAGGAAATATTTTTTATGATGATGAATTACTTCATCTTCAGCCAATTTGTAATCCTTGATAGGAACTTTTTGGCTTTCCCTAAGTATAAAAATATACTGAAAACTATAATCTACTTCAGGTACGTGCTATTTCAGCTATTTCAGCCTTCCCTGGAAGGACCTAAATTTTCCGAGAAAAGTGAAAATTACAAAGCATACTTTCCTTTCAAATAGTAAATTTTTGGCTACTTGTGTTTTATTACTGGTGCAAAAATATGGAAAAAGAATGCTCTGCGGAAGGAGTTCAGTTCGTAATTTTCACTTTTCTCGGAAACTACAAAACATAAATCCTTCGGGTTTGAAGCACTTCCTCTAGAATTGATTAGAGAATTTTATGATCGGAAAAAAATTTATACTTAATACCGTAATTTTAAAATAAATTGCGACCAAAAATTTTGTTTCGGAATTTTTATTCCAAATTTTAACTTTGGCATTAATTTTCTCAAAAATTTTTTGACATAGGAACCTAATTTAAAAAGGATATTAAAAGCAGATATTTGGCTTTGAAAATCAGCAAGCAAAAGTTATCTAGATCTAACCATTATTTTTTAATACTGTTTTTTCCGTTGTTAAGTCGGGTTTTTATAAAATGACCCCCTACCGTCTAAACTGAGGGACAATTTTTTTCTTGTCTCGATCCAACCTACACGCTTTAGTCTTTTGTCCCCTCTTATGCGGAACACCCAGTATAAGGAAGGATATAGAGTGCGTTGCATTGCAGACAAGCTGAAAATACCGAAGTTCACAGTACACCATTAATCGCTTTAGAGAGTTCTCCAGTGTTGCCACCTGGCCAAGAAGCGGAAGGCCCAAACTAACTTCACTACAGAGGGACCATAGAATCAAAATAATAAGTAAAAGCTACCGAAGGCTTACAGCTCCAGCAATTTGCGCAGAGTTAAACAGCTCGCACTCAACCCAGATATCAGTTAAAACGACGAAAGGACAAATATCTGCCGCAGGCCTTCACGGTAGAATAGCGGTGTGACAACCATTGCTATGACCCATAAATAAAATCAAACGGCTAGAGTGAAGACGAGAGCACCAAGAATGGACGAACAATCACAGGACAGATGAGTCCAAATTTGAAATTTTTGGGTAGAGGAGGAGAATTTACGTTCGGTGATCAGCTGACCATCACCACCCGATGGTCACCACGATTGCAAGAGAAATTTACTACCGTGTAGTACAATGTTGAAGACAGCTACTGTCTCGTAGTTTTGTTTTAACCGCGTGTGGAAGCGGGTGTGTCTGCGTATTTTAGAAAAATGGAAAAAGATCGGTCGGTGATTCGATTCTTGTTTTCGAAATCGGAAACCCTTACAAAAATTTTTCTTAAAAATGTTTCAAGCTATGGGAAAAATATGAAAGACAAGACTTTTACAATAGATCTACAGCAGCCCAGGAAAATCGCTTATTACTGCGAGCAGCCTTAAATTCAGGAAAATATTCAGCTAAAATGAAGCCTGAAACTGGAATCCCAGCAAAGTTTTTCTTCTTTTCGAAGAATATTGAACTCTTCGGACCACATTAAAAGCAAAGCATTAAGAAAGAAGCCTCCGCTTGATACTCAATGTAAAGTATACGACTGCAGTTTAAAAAAAATCAAGATGCCGTGGATTGAGAAGTGGAGACGGTTTGTGTTCTCAGATGAAAAGAAATTTGATTTTTATGGCCTTAATGGTTATAATAAATGTATAACGGTTATATAATAACGGTTATAAATTCATGATCTGAAGAAGGAAGAAACTTTTTGTGGCTAGACATCTCCGCAGAGTTTTTCAGAATTCGAGAATGACGGCACTATCCTATAAAAAAATTATGGCCTTTTGGATGGAAAACATTCTATCATAAATCCTGGATCCGAGGGCAGTCTGGTTAGCTTCTGACATGGCCACCATATTCCCTGGATTTCAATATAATGGAAATGTCGGTGAATGGTTGACGCGAAAAGTGAACGAAAATGGAATACAATTTGAAGACCAAAAATCACTGAAAGACGCTATCAGAGCAGCGTGACAGAGTTGAGTTAGATTATAAAGTTACTCACTCAAAGATTCACTTTTCAACCACATTTTTTAAGTGATTTCGCAAAACGAAGGTGCTATACAATACTAGAAAGATTATGGTTTACAACATTTACCAATTTTTTGAAAAAACATTAAATTACGCCAATTCCAATGAAACGATGAATAACCTTATGCCCTTATAAATGATAAACTCTTTTCCGTTTTACACGCGTTTTGTTTTGTGCTTTTCGTTGATTTGACAGACGGAGGATAACAGATGACGAATGAAATGCACCACGCCCAAAAAAAGTTTGTTGTTGGTATTTTCACATGCTTTACAGGTTTTGTTACGCGACGGGGTATAATGGATGAGGAATTTCCAGAGAAAGGATTGTTAAACCAGACGAAAGCAAAAAGGCTAGCGTGTAGTGTAATTGTGCGTTCTTATAATTTGTGTTTTGTCTATTAAATTTTTGGAAATGAATTCTTCAAAGAAAATGAGGAATTATGCATGAAATTGGTAAAGTTAAACGGAAAAAGAACATCGTTTATAAGCGCATTAAAGTTATCAACAGATGAAAGATTTTGTGAAACGTGGTTTTATTGTCAAAAAAGATGGTGGCTGCACGTGTTGATGCAATATTCTGTTGTATGATATATTCAATGTTATTGTTCGTTGTTATTAGACAATTTTAATCACAGTTGTGCATGAAAATATACAGGCAATTTACAAATAATTTCCACAATTATAGTTGCGAGATTGTTGCGACACCACCACAGCGACCTTTCTGTTTGATTCTCAATAAATCATGCATCAAATCTTTGCACTTTTAAAAATTCCTTCGAAAAATTCTTAAAATATTGCACATATGGCATCACTTGGCAAATAATGGCGCTCTGTAAACTTACTCAATGGCTTACGAAAACGGAACGATAGGAGTTTGGTTTAGTTTTGTTTGCGTTTACGTGCAGGTAAAAACTAACTCATAAAAAATAACGGGATGTACATACAGGTTCTTTTTGTGAAATATTATTTTTAAAAATAGCTGGAGCTGGACTTAATAAAATGACGCGGAGTGTATATATGATAACTGAGCATAGAGGTAAAATAATAATAATAATTTTTTGCAGAACTGTACAATCAACTAAGCAGGAAACTAGGATATACAGTCTGTCAAGAATGAGTTTACACATTGAAAATAAATTTAATTTTTCAATTTGTTTAGCAAAACAATACTACTTTTTGGTTCTTTATAGAATTTTCGTTTATCAATTACCTTAAGTTGCAGTACTTACAACAGTTTAATGAAAAAAAAAGCCAAATTTAATGTACAATCTACGAAATATGCAACAATAATCATGATTACACAGTTTTTTAACTGTCAAGAAACTCTTTTCACAACTCTTTTGTTGATTTAATATGCGTTGTTTTTACCATTATTTAGGCATTGATTTGAATTTTTTTCTGTTGATATGTTAATTACTTGTTCATTGTTGCTTTGTGAATACAAAAAGTTGAAAAATCGTGTTTTCTGGTGATTCTTTCTTTTAACATAAGGTTTTCTTAAAATGCCAGACAAAATGTTATGTTTTGAAGTGATACAGTTGGTTTATTGCAATGTACAAATGGGTAAAATTGTACCAGAATTATCCAAGATGTTATCTGTAACACGAAAGACAATATATAATATTTTATAGTGTGAAGAAAACGAGGGAAAACCAGAACTGAAGTATGCAGGCGGCAGCAATTGTGAGTTAACTGAACGTGCAGAGCGCGTTATGATGAGGAAAATTTACCAAACCCTCAAGGTTTCCACCAGAAAACTTTCACAAGATCCCAAGGAAGAGTGTGGTGTCGTCGTTTAATGTAAACTCATTCTTGACAGACTGTATATTTAACTCGAGATTTTAGTAAAACTACAAAATCGACTAAAAAACTAAATTAAGAAAAACTAAGCTAAAACGCATAACGTTGGAACAAAATTAAGGATGCGAAATAAGAAACTTAAAGACACTCAAACAAAACACACTCAAAACAAAATATGCCCTGTAAAGAATATTGTAACGTACTATCTATATCCATGTAAAGAATATAATTGTTAATTCTTTTTTTTTAATGATCTGAACGCACCCACGAGCAGTTATTTAAAGCTGGTTTCGACTGACACGAATTAGACACACTGAATCATAAAAGGTTGAACGCAGTTTTTATTGAGCAATTATATTTATTAAGGCCCCTATTGTTATTCACAACACGACTAATTTATGTTGTCTTCAAGAAAACACAAGTTGGAAGAAAACCATGAAAACTTTTGGTGTCATGGTTTACAACTCTTCAAAGTTGTAAATAGCACTGTGCTGTCAAATCAATCAATTTTCGAGGCCGATAATCGTTTTGTAATCTCTCAGTTGCTTAAAACTGCTGAAAATTTTTAAATAGTAGTTTTTTACTCCACATTTTGCGAAGCAGCCCACATTCGGGGCAATACTCCGATTATAGATTACATCGATTTAAGAAAATAATTCCATCGTTTTCCCTTTGGCATAAACTGCCATGAAAATAAACATTTAAATCATTATATTCAATAGCAAAAGCATTATCAAACATCATGATATCGTGTTTTACAACATAAAGGTTTCTGATTTAGACACACGAATTTCCAAATAGCTACGATTTTCAATTGGGAAGGCACCCTGTTTATTTCTAGTTTCGCAATAAATACCTTTGTAAATTCAATCTCCTTCAATCATATTTTGATTTCGAATATTTGTATTCCATTGGCCCAATGGTAAAATTTTAGCATGAATGAAACTTAACACGACCATGGCAAGATCCAGATCGAAATACCATGTCCTTGAAGCCGGGAAGCACGTATGTTTCGTGATAAATCAATTATTCTTATATAAGTACAGTTAGTTTGATCGTCAATAGCATAGTATTGTACTTATTTCGGTTTGGTCGCTTTGGCTGAACTGGAATAACTCATATGACATACTTAGTATTCAAATTAGGTTACTTACATTAAGTCAATCAAGGCCTTGTATACACTATCCGGTGAAATGATATGGTTTCGAACTACATTCAAGTTCTTAAGTCTTTCAGTCACTACAACAATTCCTAAATCTGCACTCGATTGAGGAAGCATTTCATACAACTTTTCGCTGACTTCAAATAATGAGAAAAGGTTCGTGGCGTTTTTTCCTATGGTCCGAAAATTAATTTATTTAAACCTAATATGCTCCATTATTATCTACAATGTTTCGCCATTTTTCGGGTAGAACCATGATGCTATCGGTGAAGAACTTCTGTGGTTTCTGGTTAAAAAACTGAATCAAGGGGTTTTCACAGAATTTTTTTAATGCAGCTTAATTCCATTCAGAGATTTCAGAACACATGTTAGTCTGAGGGTGCTATATCTGGACTATATGGTGGATGCAGGATTCCGACCGTTTTGTTTCAATTGTGTAATCTCCTGGTGTAATCTCTCTCCCTGGCGTAATCTCTGTCGCTGGCGTTTACAACAGAGTTGAAAATCAAGTGTTTCGACCAACTGGAAGTAGCGCATGGTGGACGATTCCCTTCCAGTCCTATCATACACACAGCATCACCTTTTTCAGCGTCAATCCTGGCTTCACGTACATTTGTGATCGCTCTCCATCCCTTGCCCACGATTTTTGACGCTTCCGATTATCATACGTGACCCATTTCTCATCACCGATTATGACATGTTTCAAAAAATGCTCGATTTCATTGCGTTTCAGCAGCGCATCGCCGATGTCCTGTCTGTCTATCGTGTTTTTCTCGATCAACTCATGCGGAACCCATATCTTGAGATTCTTTGGACTGTTTCGTTGTTTACACACTGACAGTTAATGTCGAAGTGTCACCTTCCAATAACCGTTCATTGGTATCGGTGCGATCAGTGGCAGAGTTATTTGCATCTGATCCCAGCTATCGAAAAACGCCACCCAGACATAATCAAAAGGAAATAACGTTACATGTCCTTCGAAACCATAGTGACAAGCCTGGATCTGGAATTTGTTTGGAAATTTTATAACTTTGGCATATGGTATTATGCGCTGAAGCATTCGTCGTTCTGGTTCATTTAGTGCGGAAGTTCGACGGAAGTGTCACCCGGAAGCAAATTATTCCAATAAGCCTTGGATGGAGCGTGATTTTTTTGTGCTCTTTAAATGCGTGTTGAAACGATAGCAGACGAGTAAATCATGATTCGTGGAATGCTCCGGTGGTAAATATGGTTTTAGTGAACTCATTCTAATTTACTACCTGATTAGGATAGAATTTTTTTGGCACATATCGGAGCATATATTGCAGAACGTGTTAATAAATGGAAGGAATTAGTGATAGCGATCTCACAACAATGAGCTGTTTTAGAATTCAGATACAGGTTGTAACATATAAGAGTTTACAAAAAGCTAGGACGTTGGGTCGAGACATTTATTTACTATAGTACGATTCAAGCCAAATCTATTTAAATGACTTAATTAACTAAAATCAAAACAATGTAACTAAATTACTTAGCTACAATAAATTCTTCGTCTTCATCATAAATGTACGATGTTATTGGAGCTAATTCAATGAATTTGTTGCGATTTTAGTTAATAACTTTTGGATTAATTGATGAAATTGGTTTATTTTTTTGTTAAATTGAAGGAAATGGTTTAATAAACAAAGCTGCATTAAATTTTTTTTAAAATTCTTGCCACGCATTACCTTTTTTTACCTTTTTTTTTTTTTGATTATTATTGAATTTACATTTTAATATAAATTTGGATTTTTTGTTTGTTTTTTTTTTGAAAATTATTGAATTTACAATGCAATTTCACTGTAAATGATAATATACATATATAAAATATGAAAATATACAATATATATATTAAATAAATATGTAAATTAAATATGTAAATAAATATGTAATAAATTAAATATTCAATATACAATATATGAAATTTATTTTATGAGTGTAAATAGAATTACTGTCCATGCCTTATTTCAAATGTGCCCATTTTTCAGATAATAGGCAAACACCTGACACATACATACGGGTTTCTTCCATTGCAGTTTCCCTCTACTCTTAACTTCTTCACCTTTTACATTCAAAAATAGTAATTTTATTCTTTATTATATCAAAAAAACAGACAGCAGACATCACTATACCGAATCGGCATTTTGAACGACAACGATAAACTGGCTGAACTAAAGTGATTGTGGCGCATGATATATGACAACCCCCTTAAAAAGCACATGTCTTTATTTTCATTTATCTAGGAAGTAGGGAAGATAGGTTAAACGATAATGTCTTCTATAATACCAGTGATAATACATTAGATCATAAACCGTTGTTTAATAAATATTTGCAAATCTGTGATAACGGAAAACAATGTTTTGACAAACTGATAAACAACAAAAATCAAAACGAAAAAAAAACTAAAATTAAAAGCATGATGTTTGTTGTCAGATTTACTTTACACAGCAAATAGATGAACATGTTCTTCAATATTTTTGGATTTTAAATTGATGTTTTATACCGCTAAGTAAGAAAGAGTTTCTTATACAAATAGTTAGGATGTTCAAATAGATAGCCTAATAACAGCGTTTAGAATGTGTTTAACAAATTTATGGTGTACACCATCAAGACTCCGAGGTCAATGCTCTACTCTGTCTACTAATTTTTCGAAAGTGATCTTCATTTAGATTGTCAATGAAAAAGGGGATTAAAATCTTACATTTATCATCCTGACAGAATTATTTCTGAGACTTTAAATATGTGTGTAGGAAAACTGTGTTGTCTGTTTTTATTACCTGCACCTTAATAACCGGCAACAAGCTATAAACCATGCCAATGTAAATTCCAAAGATAACAAACGAAAACCAGGTGTATTCGGGACTCCTACACAGGAACTGGTACAAAACAATACATTTTATTGCCTAATTCCTTTGATATTTTTTGTGACAAGTTTATGATGTAATGTAAAATACAAATTTTTTTACAAGTATCAATTGATAACATTTCCACAATTGTTGGAAATGTATTTAGAAAAAATAGAGAAGAATAATTAGAGTAAGTTTCACCTGTTGTACATTTTAATTATTGTTAAATAAAATTTTTTCACTATATTTTTTAATTAAAAAATTTGTGTCATCTAATAATCTAGCTAATAACAGCGATCACGCTGTTCGAAGCACAGTCTAACACTTTTTCTTATCTCTTGCCTTTTAATTTTTGTTGTTATACATAGCAGGCACAGCAAGAGTTTCGCGGAAGAAAACTTATGTATCTTATCTTTAATATTATAGCTGATTAATTTAAATAAGTAATCTAATTCAGTTTAAATTTTGTTTGGTTCATTCTTAGAATGTTGTTGTATTATGTGAAGTTTTTATTATTATCTTTTGTAGTTCTAGCAATTTAAGTCTAAAATATAAAAGTAGTTTTCATTCTTTCTTAAAAAAAATTCCCCAATATATTTATCAATACCCAAATACTTTATTCCGGGAAAATATAGGAAAAAGAAAAAATTTTTTTGGATTATAAATAAAAAACTCAAATGCAACTTATTTCTAAGCAACATATTCCTCAAAAGAAAGCTGGCGAAATGTTGAAAATACTGAACGTCATTAAAAGAAACAAGAGGAATATAATTAAGAAATTCTGTGTAATTACTCATGCACGACAGGTAGATTCAAATATACAAATAGATTACAATCAATGCACTGCTACTGTCGAGACAACCTCTGCGCAATGCTTTCGTTTAAATGAAATTAACCTACAGAAATAGCATACAGAAAACGCATCTCGTACAACATAAATTTTCTTCGTGGGTTCCAATATAAGTGCGTGAAGTTAAATACGTCGCGAACTTTAACAGAGTTTTGTTCTCTGTTAAGATCGCGACGTCGCGAACTTTAACAGAGCACTGTTAACTGCGCTGTTATTGACTTCTTAGCTGCGAGTGTTCTATACAAGATGCCACCGTTCGTAAACCAGGCTTAGTGCGTTGATGAAACCTTCAGTGGCTGAAAGCCAATGCATACAGCCACTAACTGTAGAAAAATGGTTGAGACGGTTATAGCCGAAATTTTGTAAATCGCGTTTGAAGTTGGCCATATATTACATACACGATGGG
>OX451348.1:1982316-2040870 GCA_949629155.1 Myopa testacea | reverse complement strand
TTTCAATGAATCTCTTTCCAGTGGTAATTTTTTTTTAAGAATGGAAAACCTCTCACATTACTCCCATTTTCAAGTCGGGACAGGTTGAAAATTATCGGCCAATCGTAAAGCTCTCGATTATTATAAGGATTTTTAATGCAATCGTTAGCAAGAAACTTTTTGGAATAGTCAGGAATTCTATATCACCATAACGACTTGAGTTAAAATTTTTCCAAATACAAGTTGCTAACTGTTTCACGCAAGAATTTAAATATCTCTTTCGACTAGTCCCATTATGCGCTCCTTTTTGATAGAGTTGTGGTGGCCAAGGATCTGGGTGTCCTTTTTTATTCTAAAAATACTTTTTTGTTACACAGGGACTAAAGGGACTGTAATTTTTAAAGCCAATTCAATGCTTGGTTTTTTTAAAAATGCACTCTAAACAATTTACTGATCCACTTGCTCTTAGAAATCTTTTTATTTCGTTAGTTCAATCCGCTATTGAATATGCCAGTGTTGTTTGGTATCCGTATAAGCAACATTACATCAATCGAATTTAAGGAGTTCAGCGCAGATTTTCTAAATTTGCTCTGAGACTTACGTATCACTACGAGAATATGCCCTCTTATGCTGCAAGGTGTCAGCTTTTGAACTTGGTAAGCCTTTCAGTACGCCACAACGTTTGTTGGCAGGAACCCTGTACCATTTTATTTAGATTCTCATCGAATGCACTATGGCAGTAACGAACCTTTTACTCATTGTTTGCGAATTAGTAATGCAGTCTTTAGTAAAATTGATTTACATTGTAGTAAAAATTTCATTAAAACATATACTGTAAGTAATGATAATATATTTTGATTGTTAATTTACATAATGTAATATGAACATTGTCTTTCACGTTTACGTGCAGCAACGCCACCACCTGTAGTACTGAAAACTGTGTCGCGGACACGGTATATTGTTTCTTTATTAGTAGTCAACTAGTGGACCCCAGTACTGATGTCAGTGATATGGTTGATGGTAGTGGCTTCTGCTTTAGCTGCATCACGCTGGTTGAACTTATTGAGGCAATTACCTTGATAAAATCAAATGCTGGTGGATATGATCATTTCACCGTGAGATTTATTAAACTAATTTTTAATTCATAAACAAGCTGCTTTATCTTTACTACCAGAAATTAGTAAACAGAATTCTTATTACCTGCGTTAGCCTAGAATGTTGCTAGGGCTGTTCCGATCCCCAAGAGTCAGTCAGCTCTTTCACTGATTTCAATATAAAGTTGCTTCCTTTCTTTTTTAAGACTATCAAGTCTGGGATGCCAGCATATTTGGCGGCCAGGTTTAGGTTTACGCGGTCGTCTCGTAATCCGCAGATTATCATTCCTAAAATTGCAAATTCTTCTCTCGAACGGACCGTTCTTGTCCGTGTAGCTCGTCTCTGAAATAGGCTTCCTATTGCACCCCGTAAATTCTCTGATTCAGTGAAGTTTTTTCAGTCTAAGCTACAGTTATTATATAGCTCGACTGACTTTTGGGTTATTGTGAATTGTGAATCCCATTTCTTTTCTTTTCTTGTTATCTATTTCTTTTTCTCTTTTGGTTTCGAGTCTTTAATTTTTTTCTTGTTTTCTAACAGATGGCTACATTTTTGTTTCTAATTGCGCCATGCCATCAAATTCGGAGATTCCTCTTCTAACTGAAAATCAACGCAATTTTAATACAGTTTTATTTTCACTTTGTTTTGCTAATTTTAGAGTTCAGTTTCAATTATGTAGTGTACATATTGTGCGTTTTGTAACTTTTCAATTATTGTTTGTGCTTTTTAAAAAAGAGAATAATTAATTTCTATAAATTTTTACGGGTTTTTTTCTGATTACGAAAAAGGTAATTTTTCCAATTTATTTATTGGCAGAGTTATATTATTTTTGTTTTTTTAATGTTTACTTTGATGGATTTTCTTTTTAAAAAGTAGTATTTTCGTAATCCTGGAACCTATCTTCGATCTTTACATGGTTTGCTATAGGTAATCTTAATTCACTTTGCGTCGTTTCAATTTGCGTCGTGTTTTTTTGGAACGTAACCCCGGCGCAAAGTGAGGTATAGGTGTATGTATACTTATATTTTTGTACATGTTGCCCCAAATTGAGGTGGCTTATGTCCGAACACAAATAAATAAATAAAATGGTGAATGAATGTCGAAAAATAGATAAGTTTTGCTCTATATTTTGCAGTATTATTACGATAAAGGGAAAAACGCTGCGCAATACACCACCTTTGAAATGGCCAATTAGAAGAATAATAAAAACACATAAAGAAAGCGATGGAGCTATTAAAGTCGTTGGAGTGCAAACAAATAAGGGCATTTATAAACGCCCCATTCAAGCACTTTTGCATCTCTTGTCTGAAAACACAGACGAAATTGGCGATGGCGAAACGATTGACTCACACGAAGAACCAAAGCGAAAATTAATCAAATCAAGAATTACTAAGCTACTAAATTCAATTGCGATTCTTTCACATTTTCCACTACTTCTGGGTGCACCAGTACAGTTTACACGATTTGAGAGAAATCCTGGATTATATTTCGAAAACATTGGCTCCAAGCACATCATAAAAACACATTGAAATCTGTTTGTCTACTATGATCTAAAACCTTTTGAATGGGAGTTAACAGTATTGGCAAATGGAACTCTTATAATAGAAGTATGCAAAATAAACAATGACATCATTTGTAAAATCATTGTCCAGTCAACTAACCATGATCATTGAAAATCTGCGTAGAATTCAATCCGCACTACGTGATGTTCTTACAGACATTTATGACGACCAAATCCATTTGTTAAGATCGCGACGTATTTAACTTCACCCACTTACTTTATTATAGCAACCATTACTAGTAAGATAAAAATCTTTAATGACTTTGCAATGCAATCTGAGTATATGAAGAAAGCATTACTTTTCGATAAGTCGTGAATTTAACCAACCGACAAACGGATAGGCTAAATCGACTGAAGAACATATATGTATACATTTTTCTATATCTGGTCTGTACACCAGACATGTTATACATACGTTGTTTTCCGGTAATATGTATAAATCTTGTAAAATGCCTCTCAAAACCCTGTTTTTCCAAAGTCTTGATACTTCTTTTGCGCAGTAAGTACAACTATTTGAAATAACCACTAACCTTTTAAATACTAACCTTTTACCAACAGTTGTGAGTCTTGTGAGCTGGAATCGTCAAAATTATTACCATAGTCATTCAGTGAATGTTGCTGCTGCTCCACTTTTATACGAGCTGCTGTAGTTTTAGTTGTGTGTCGTGGGTCAATTGTTTTAAAAGTACTGAGTGGCAATCTAATTCGTTTTTGTTGTTTCTGCAAACAATATGCTTCTTGTGGTTGATGCTGATGTGAGTGTCTACGATTATCATGCGTGTTGCTGGGATATGACTGTTCATGGAGCAAAGGGTTGGCAGCAATCGTTGGAATTTCCTGAAAAGTTGGTGGATTGCCTGCAGAAATTTTCCCATTGATTAAATTGCTTGTTAGTGTCGGTAGTGCAGGCGCATTCCACCATCTCAATTTAGCGCTGTTACGCTTGTTGCTCGAAATGTGATCAGTTTGATGGTAATGTTCTAAGTTGCTATCATTACGAAAACGATGATCCGATGTTACTGATGTTGGAGGCTCTCTGCTATTATTGTTATTTAAATTATTTTGTGCAATTGAATCTAAATCTAGAATATTAGTAGCCACTTCTCCGGATTCTTGCATTTTGAAACACAATAAATTATTGTTATATTTTAATTTCACCCCGTTCACTTTATTATTAATTAATTTCTAAGATTACATATAAATAATTACAAAGTCCAATGTACTATTTGAAAAAGTACTTTTATATTGGATTGGATTCTGCTTTCACTTTAACTTTGGTTATAGTGTTACTTTTGACACTTTATAATCGAAAACTTTTAAATAACATATACAATTTTAATTTATATGTATTGGTTGGATTAGAAAAATATTTACAAATTGGATTGGATCTTGTTTTCATGTATCACTGTTTTTCTTTGACTTGGCGATTGTATTAGTTCTGACACGTTATAACGGAAATTGTTTAAACATATACACTTTTACTGTTAATGTTTAATATCTAAGTCTAAAAATATACGTTTTATATACTTTTTTTTGTTTTGGTTTAAATTCGCGCGCCTTTCCTTTTATAGTAACTGTTGCAGTAAAGATTTACAGTTAATGAAATAGAAAACTTGTCATTCACTGGTTGTAAATGATAGGAGCTCAAATTTATTGTTGGGCAGTAGATAATGTCATCTCCGCAGTTGCTTCTCAACTCTGGCATGTTTTCTGCTATTACAGGAACTGGCTGCATTTGTTTTTTCCACTAATAGAGACATTTTGAGCTGTTGCTGATTACTTCCAAGCATCCATATTTGTTGTGTCATATTGGTTTCGTTGTTGTGGGGTTACACCGGCTGATTTTCGGCGACAACACGTAGTTATCTATTAAAATTGTTTTCACTTGTTATAGTGACGCTTTTTTGTGTTATTCCCTGTTCGTCATCCAGTCATGCCTTTTGGCACCTTTTGCCAGACGTGTCAAAAATGTCGATAGTTGTCTAGGAATAGTTGTCCAGATACATCTCTTTTATTGACATTCTCGCAGAAAATTGTTTGGATGTATTCCATCTGTATTAAATCCAAAAATACGTTGGAAGCAATTATATTATGCATGTACCTGCCTCCCTCTGTATCAAATGTTGTTAATTTTAATAGAGGGTTAGTTATTGCTGCTGCTGAGAATGATGCTGCAAGTTTACTCCTAGGCCATGTCTGCATAATATTAACACTGATAAATGTATTCATTACTAATAGAAATTGTTCACAATTAAAACATCTTTTTTTGTATTTTGCATTCGAAATTATTTTTTTTTTATCTGAACTTAGTTTGTTTTATTAATACTTAGTCTTCTTTAATCTTTTCAATTATGATGAACTTCTTTCCGATTTCAAACAATAAATTTCTGCTGCTATTAATAGACTATTTGACATTTGATGTTGATTTTGTTGTTGTTGAATTCCCCGTTTTGAAATATATATTATTTTTTTCATGTAGCTAATTTAGCATGTATCATATGACTTTCTGTCTCTCTGTCGCAAGGAACGATATTTACCATAATTTTTGTTTTCATTTATACTTTTGTAAGCATCGACTTTTCCCCAATGTATATGTAATGTATACGTATACATTTATATATGATATACACAAAATATACGAAATACATACATATATATATATATTCTTTTCAGAGATTGTTGTAATAATGCCTTTAAATGAAATGCAGATACTATTATTCCTTGACACAAACAAGTTTGAATACGTGAACTAAATACTATCCTTTGATTTCCTTGAGTTATAGAGAATAGCATATGTGGTGACAAATCAATAAGCACATAGTTGTTGTTGCTGACGACAGTGAAGAACGGATTTGACTAGCACCAAATTTAAAGCGTCTGCGCTGTCAAATAAAAAAAAAAACAACTTCAAAAATCAAGACTTTTACACTTTAGTAAATGTAGCGCACTAATGTAGCGTCGATAACAATTATTTTACCAATAGATAAATGTTCTACTGTATATCTAATAACTTAAATATTTTCACCTTTTAAAATCAAAATTAAATAAAAGTAGCCGTGAAAACATTCCCATCTGCTCGGATACATTAAATAGAGTTTCAACTTAAGATTTGGACTAGCATAGTTCCCTCTGTAGACAAGGACGCGAGTCGTATAGTAATAAAAAATATATTTCATAATTTTTTAGTATAATTTTATTATTTAGTATAAGCCATTATTCCTTTAAGATTTTTCAGTCCGGCAATACCACGCTCCATACAATGACCATTACAGTTGTAACAAAAATTGCATGTGATATAATAATATTTTACGATATTTTAATACTTTATCAAAATATCAAGTTTTTGTCTTCTTTCTATTAGTGTATAAATTGTTATAAAAAAATAACCACAAGTTATTCAGATAACATTTAACCTGGACCATCTCGTTTTTTCGTTTTTTTCGAACCGAAATTAGTCTATTCTGTGTGACACTGGATTCCGTAAGTTATTAAATAAAGTTAAGCGCACCGGGGACTGTCAGGAATACACCGGCGCGCTAACAGAACATAACAAATCCATAAGAAGAGCTAAAAGGGATACCTTCAAGAAGTGCGAGAATTTGCAAGGTGATGACCAAAGTACCGATAGTAACGGTGATGACATTTACAAGGTGATGGCTAACGTACGGATAGAAACAGTGATGACGCTGAAGCTGCATGACGGATACTACAGTGAGAAACAACTGTTGAATGCTCTACTTGAAAACCATTTCCCTGGTGCAATCGCAACTGAAGGAAGAGACGAAGTAGTAAAACCAAGAAGGACAAATAAAGAAGACTGGAGAATGGCCGCCAGCATTTAACTCGAGGGAAAGAGTTAAATGGGCCTTAGTCATTAACTCTCTTCTTCAAATCACCAGGTGTCGAAGGCATTATTAGAGTCCTTTTCCAAAAAAAAAAACGGGAGCTCTTGCCTTACTTGGTTAAAGTATTTAGAATTAGTCTTGCTTTGGGGTACATCCTACTTCCGTGGAGGAGGGCAAAAATCTCATTCATACCTAAAGCTGTTTGAATAAACTGAAGAATACAACATAGCGAGAATTTCCAGTTTTGCAAAACTTTATGTACCGGTGTTTATACCCAGAAATGAAAGTTTGTTATTTTTTACTCCTCTCATTTTCACGGAAAACATCTGTCGAACTCGGCGAAAGGGAATAGCTATCGTAGAAAATTTGTGAGTGGAATTTTGTGAAAAAAGTTCTAGTTACTTGTGAATAAAGTGAATAGATTCATTGCCATTTATGTTGTTTAATGAGAAAGAGAAATGAGAGGTATATATTTCAGTAAATTGCAATTGCAAGAATTCATTAGAATTTTTATTGTATTTGGTGCTAATAATTGAATTGATATATTGATATTGATATCGTATATCGTTTCCTTTGTGAGAATTTTCGTGAAATTCGACATTAAATTCTTGGAATTAATTTTGCTATTTCTCATATTTCAAATTGCATTTTTCTCAAATTCTTATTTTATAATTTGTTTTACAGCGCAAAAGTTACTTCAGTCGATTAGTTTGGTGTGATTATTGGTGAACTGAAGCAACGGCCAGAGATGGTGTTGCAAATGTTCGCACCACAGCGAATTTTCACTGAATCTTTGCATTCTTAAAATTTGTTTAGAAAAATGTGTAGAATGTAAATATTCAAACATTAGGATCATGTCGGAAACGCCGATGCAGTTCCGAGTTTTTGTTGTTTTCGTTCTTTTCCACGGAGGCTCCAACATTATTTTGCCCACTCTCATCTGGTTTCGGAGTTATAGCCGTTTAAAGTTAGAAAATTTCAGACCTAGATCTCTGAAAATATAAGAATTACCTACATGTTGTGGTCCGATCTTGATGATGTAAGAGAGTTGAGAGTAAAAAATTAATAAATGAAAAAAAATTATAAAAAAAATTTTTAATTTCATTTTTCTTGAAAAGTAATAGATTTTCAGGAACAGATTACTGTCTTCCCGAAAAGGCCCATCGAATTGTTGTTGTTGTTTGTGATGGAGACACCAAAAACAACATAACATCCGTCGCTCTCCCCTACTTTCAAAATAATAGCGCTTTGAAATTTTAAATTAGTATCGCTATATCTTCTAAACTATAGAAGATATCCGGTATAGATATATACCGTTAGAAACGTAAGTTAAATACCTTTAATTTATGTAAAGTAAGATTTTACAAAGAAATGCATATTTCATCACAAACAACAACAACAACAAAAACAACAATTCGATTGGCCTTTTCGGGAAGACAGTAACTTAAGCCAATTTTCAATAACATATTGTCTTACATTAATGAAAGATAATTTGAATACCTTCCCAACCATGCCCACAATGTAGGGTGCTTATAGTTTCGGAGATATGGGTCCGATATTTTCCAACTTTAAAGGTAACTCCGAAGCCAGGTGAGAGCGGACAAAATGTTGTTGTTGAATTCTCGTAAAAAACAACAAAATCGGTGCTGCGTCAGCGCCCCGACATATGCGAAACATATAAATGGGCTCCAAATAAGGAATTAAAAATAGGTTTTTATAACAATGCCTGTCCATTAATAAAAACAAAATGCGCCAGCTTAAAAAAAGCTAGAATTTGTTCCAGCGAAGAACAGTTTGCACGTAGAGTACGTTGATTCTTAATGCATTCAGAGTCGTTACATCAGTCGTCTCAGACCAATCGCATGTACTTACTTGTTACGCTATTTGCATTCTTAATAAGCCCATCTATATTCCAGACTTTTGTGGGGATAATACTCATCAATTATCTATTTTGTGATTATTGAAAGCGACTTTTCTATTCCAGTATTTTCCCACTGGCACATTCACACTTAATGTCTATTACAATTTTCTATTGTGGAAGGTATACAGGTGCAAAAGTGACCAAGTCGTTTTTCCTATTTTAAGTATCTACTTCAAGTAAATATATATTTCATCATGTGTCACAAATAGTGACTAAAAATATAATTCGTTTATTAAGGCTTATTGAGTTTAAATGAATCAATACACCGAAATCGAAATGAAAAAGCACACGCGAATCCACTACAGTAAATAAAAACTATAGAACAAAAATTATAGCCAACCCCAAAGGTGTAATTTATATTTGAGACAAAATAAAGGATTCCAAGGGATGAATGCAAGAATGATGGAAACAAGATTATGAATTTACATTCACACGCACATGAACATTTTTTTGACATCTGTCGTCAACTTCACTTCGTAGCGCATGCCAAAATTGGAAATTCGAAGTGTTCTCCGTCAGTGCGTTTGTTATTTCAGCCACTTCCATACGACAGCGTGTTCCAATTTCAGGTATAAATGCAGTTTACGGGACTGGCTCAGTTCAGTCCCCTAAACTACATCTTAGCTCGCCTTCTTGTCCTGAATCTAACCATGTAAAAAATTTTTGGGGCGTGGCCTTAGTTTAGATTTTATGGGCGTTTGAATGTAAAAAAATCTCAAATTTCAAATAGCGATATCTCCTAAACTATAAGGTTTACCAGTAAAAAATTGATAGCGTTCGAAAGGTCCTAGCAAGGTCGATATTTTAAGTCATAATCATTTTTTGATTTTAACAAGTATTTATGGAGATAATTTAGTTTTAAGAAAAAATAGTGGATGTTGTATTACAAAATATTTTTTTTTCTCTTCTTTGATAATTAAGGTATATATTAAATTCAGGTTTCTTAGAGCCCATAACCTCCCCTTTCCAACGGTATATAACATGATAGGGTATCTCCCACAGTTTCGACCACTTTTAATGAAATATTCAAAATTAGTGTTCGGTGGATATCCGAACACGCATCTTAGACTTGACTACAGGAAACCTTTGTACCTTAGCGCGTATTGTTCAGTATTTAATATTTAAAATTGAAAAATTTTTATGAAAAATCGCGCGATTTTTCATACAAATTTTTCGCCTGCGGCGCTAGTAAATTCTTCATACATACATTACCAATATTTAAAATTGAAAAATCGCGCGGACAGCGTATACATAACCCACTAATGCCAAAATCACATATAGAAGATTATCCAGAAGAAGAAGATTACGAAATTTATGTCGAGGATTTAGAGGATTAAGTCTTTGTGCATGTAAATACAATTTTAATGAAATCTGACCACTGATGATTTTTACTTTATATCGGTTTTACATTACAAATACAATAAGTAAGTATGGCATGTTATATACCATTTTAAAGGTAAGACAATGGGCTTTCACGATATATATTTTTTGTGGTACATTAATGTGTCCATTTCCGAGAAAAACATCGCTGTTTCACGAGCACAAATTCATAATTACATTAAAATACGTATAACTTCTAAACTGTTGGAGTGTTATGAAAACTATGTATAGCACAAATAAAGACAATAACAATACCTTTCCAATGGTACCACTGGCGGTACTATAGGTTATCTACTTTAGGAGTTATTGACCTTTTATTAGGTCATCTTTCGTGAACTTAAAACGCCCATAAATCCAAAATGGCTGCCTAGCCCCGGAAATAAAGTACACACTTCCGGTCCTAACGGTAAAATCTAACGGTAAAAAAAAACTGAAAAAAATCGGAGAAAGTCCCGTAAACTGCATTTGTTCCCAATTTCATTTTGACAGAAACGCAACGCACGACGCTCTTATTTAGGTACATCAGTAATGCCGTGTTTACACGTGCGACACGTGTCGCACGTTTGGAACTATTCATCGGCCGTGTCGCCGACAGCGTTTACACGGGGGACAGATTGGATTGTGGATCGTCGTGACATGGATGATTTTATTGCATGATTTTTTAATACTTTTTGCTACCATTTGTATAGCTTTAGATACTATTTAAGAATTTATAATAGTTTTTGACTATAAAATATTACAAAGCGTTTTACTACACTTTACTTCGTGGCACCGCCGTGAAAAACAAATAATAAAATCTCTATGAACTATACATAATTGTTATAAAATAAAATTTAACCCAAACTTACCCACTCCTATTTTTGTATTTTAAGCAATAATAATTTAAAATAAACTTTATAATAGATATTAATTGATTCGCTGAAACCATGAATAGTTTTGTAGTAGTTGGCGTTGATGTTATATTTCAAGTCAATTTAACAAAAAAATATACGAGTGGCTGAAGAGCTCAAATTTTACTGCTGTTGTTGTTGTTTCTTATGCTAACTCCAACAACAACAACACTTTTCGTCGCTCTCGTCTGATTTTCGAGTTACAGCACCTTGAAGTTCAAAGATTTACGAGCTTTATCTCCTAAACCATATGAGGTACCGACATGATATTCATGTCATCTGTAAGGTATTTCAATTGTCTTTCATTTATGTAAAACAATATTTTGTTGAAAAACGCTCAGGAGATTTAGCTCGTATATCTTTAAACTTCAAGGCACTATTACTCGGAAACCAGACTAGAGCGACAAAAGATGTTGCTGTTGTTGAAGTTAGCATTAGAAACAACAACAACAACAGAAAAAAAAATAAAATGTGAGTTGAGAGCAATTGCTATTCCTTCTCGCTAAATTTGTATACATTTACGTTTAAATTTTATGACAATACATACCTGATTTCAGTCTTTAAATATATTTTCACCAAAACGCAACTCTGTTTTCTGGTGTCCCCAGAAATTTCGAGCGACACCTAATTTCCTCAGGGGACACGTTCATTTGCACACAACACATAGTTCATCTTGCCGTTTGGCTGTGAAAACAACAACAAATGGTGTCCCCAGGGGACACCGTGTCGCACGTGTAAACACGGCATAAGTTTCCATGTGGAGTAAATCCAGCGTTACTGTCTATCCACAACGCAACGTTCGTAATCGATTGCGATGTTCCTATAGAAAAATGGAAAGGAACACGTCGTTGAGCTCTCTCACGTCGTCGTAAAATTTTCTAATTTTCTGACAAACAACCCTTTCCGATTTTCCCATTTTTTGAAAACAGTATGCCCTACTTTTTGATGAAATTCTTCAAATTCCCCAAAAAATGTAAACAAATTTGACAAACAAGTTGTCAAACAAGGAAATTATTCAAATTATTTTATTTGAAACAAAATGCAAATAATTTATGATGACAGATGTCACTTATTCGAAGATTTCGAGAGAGAAATCGTTATTGTTTGCGACGTCGCATAGTTGCGTTGTAGTTCCACAGTAATGCCTTGAACACATAGAAAATTGTACGATGTATTATTCGGTGCGAACTGTCAGAAATCTTCTGGCGCAGCGAAGTTTTGGCTTGTCAAAGTCGATAAAAACACACAAAAATAAGAAGAACAAGAGCGACGGCTGCGAATAAATCGCACTGCGAACGAACTGGATCGATCGCAGATGCGATTTATTCGCATCCACAAGCAGAGGCAGCGACGTAATTTTATTTTTTTCTCGTTTCCCATAAGAGGCCGTGTAATTTTGACAGTTCGCACCGAAATATTCGTCGTGCGATTTTCTATGTGTTCAATGCATAACACAGTGTCAACTTCTCATGGAAATGGGAGTTAAGGCCCAATTATAATATGCTTAACCGAGCTTACGCCGACTTAAGCAAACGAGCGATAACACAGATATTGTATCTTGCAATTATAATGTGCATAACGTCGTTTCGTTAAATTAAGCAAGGAGCGAAACAAAATGGCACATTGCGTACGGAATCAGCTGATTTCAAAAATTGAAAACTAATAAATCCCAAAACACTAAAGTTCACATAAGAATATTATAGCCAGTCTTCGGCATTTGACATGCAGTTCGTTCACTTCTGAGAGTTGCTTATGCCAGCGTAAGCATATTATAATTGGGCCTTTAGGTTGAGTTTCGTTAAATCAAACTAAACTGCACGAAACTGGAAACACGTAGCTAAGTTCCATCTGTCAAAGTGATTTTAAAGTTAGAATAAGCAAAAATAACTAATTATCGTATGTTTTGCGTAGGTTTGATACAAAAATATGTCTCCTTTTAATTTTTAAATTGTGCAGTCAAAAATTTGAATGGTTTGATTTATTCTGTTTTTCTGAGGAAAGCACAACATTTCTATTTTTGTTTTATGTGGTGCATGCAACTCAATGAAAACTTTAACTTGGAGTTGACTCTACATGCAAACTTAGTGATAGATAGCCCATGGAATAGATATAGCATTAAAAAGGAAAAATTATAGGCTTTCAGATTTCAACTTGTAGCTTAATTGTCATATAAGAGAGACAAAAATGCAACCTTTTTTTAATGCAACCTTCACCATTTTTCGTAAAACCAAATTATATCCATAATTATGTGAAGAATTATAGAAAGGCATATTACATAAAAGATAGATACTAAGCAAGTCTTTCAAACGGTATACACGCGATACACACGCGATATACACCTCTATCTCTCATAGTTTATACCAAAATTCTGAAATTTTCGACATTTAAACGCCCAGAATTCCTAAAAAATGCGACGCCCCAAAAAGTTTTTGTTGGTTAGATTCTGCGGGTAGGGCGGTGGTACAAATTCGCTGCGCCATCGCCCTAAACCCAATCTATACCCATTTTTCTTACGAAACATTAATAAATGAAAAAAGAAGTATTAAAATTTTCTCCAAAAGTATTGGTTTTTCGAAAAAAATTTATTTTGGATAAATAAAAGGTATGTATTTCAAATTCCTCATAATCAATCCTATCCGAATATCTTTATTGGTTTAGGATATAGTGATAAGAATTTAAATTTTCGACGGGTTATAACTCAATACTTGTACGAGAAAAAAAAGTTGTTATTATTATTGTAATCAGCATAAAAGACTACAACAACAACAAAATTGGAGTAATTCCACAACGGTAAAGTTAAGCCCATTGAGCTTATGGCTTTGTAGATATGTGCACTGTGAAGAGTGCCTTCATTTGCGTTTATATGACTACAGAGCCAACATGTTGTGACAACCGCATTTGTAAACGCTGCTGACTTGCGAAAGTTGACAAACTGTTTTCTCTTGTGAATGCAGCCATTGTCAATAATTATTTCATTGCATTATATGCCTAGCTTTTGAAAGTTTTTTAATTCTGCTATAGGATAAGAAAATCTGGTGCCCTATTAATAAGAGTGGGCAAAAGAGCAGGACATGCTAAATTTATATAATATTCTAAGTTTAATTTTTCTTTAATAATTATAACGGTGTGTAAAAGTTTATATATCTTCAGAATCGATAAATTTCTATATTTTCTATTTGCAATTCAAATT
This sequence comes from Myopa testacea, assembly GCA_949629155.1. Taxonomy (NCBI): domain Eukaryota; kingdom Metazoa; phylum Arthropoda; class Insecta; order Diptera; family Conopidae; genus Myopa; species Myopa testacea. The sequence goes on along the minus strand of OX451348.1, from coordinate 2,027,009 downwards.
TTCTTGTGTTTCTTAATTTATGCTATGATCCAAATGTATTGGAAAACGGATGATATAAATATTGTTTGCAATCGACATGTTGTGGTATGGATAGAATCGTATATTCCTTGGAGGCTCCTACAACCACATTAAAGTTATAAAAGTGAGTAGTTTGATCAAATGTTTGTAAAGTTTATTTATTTTGTATTTAAGATATTTTCCTTAAAAGTTTTGTATTTGTAATAAAAAATCGCATTTCAGACCTTAGGCAAATAATGCAAGGTTTCTTACTTTACAATGAACTCCAGAAAGACGATAGCTGATGCGTTTATAAACTCTTGTTCGACAAGCACTTGTTCAACAAAACCTTATTTATAAATCAGGTTACCGTTTGCTTATCACTGACCAGAAGTTATCTTAACAGACATTTTCGGCAAACGCCTTTGCTTCGGTGAGGTAAAGTTGGTACATAAAATTTTGCATATTGATAAATTTTTTGTTATTTCAAAGTGCGGTTAGACTCTGTTTGTTTTTACCTATTAGTAGTGCGGTTAGCTCAACAGTAAATTATGTGTAGAGTTATAAGAAAATAAGGTGTTTGTATTTATCTTAGGATCGTGGATCGATCGAAATCATGTCTTGGAATATTTGGATTTGGAACAGCAATGAATTGCTGACATTCGGGAACGGTAATATAAAATGTTGTTAATGATTAGTTTCATGCCTTTCTTAATTTTCACGAAGTTGGATAGAAATTAGTCTTGTGCATTATAGGTGATGACATAGAGCGATTTTTCTAGTTCAATTGTCTGTTTTGAATTAGTTCTCGCTTATTTGTGTGAGAGTAAAGAATAGCTTTTGTAGTCTGAAGAATAGTCTTGATATTTTAGTATTTTCAGCGACGAATTTCTACATACTCAAAATTAAACGTTGGCAATCTGAAGAAAATTTAAATTACGAATTTCGGGTGGTAACACCGTATGAAATGGGATCAAAGTAACGAACTTCAACAAGTCCGAAGAATTAACGAACCGCTGAACTAAAAGAGCTATGAACTGAGAATTAGTTCACATACTTCACCATATTGAAGTTTAATTGAACTAGTTCTTTCAAAAAGATCTAATAGATAAGAACCTCATCATTTTAAAAAGTTTGACTTTTGCTTCAAAGTAGAGATTGTAAATAAGAAATTTTGGCTTCAATAATAATTCGATAACGTAAACAATTAAATAATTTAAGCTACAACTTTATACAAAATGGTTATAAATAAATATTCCATTAATGGGAATAGTTTCTATTTTAGTGTTGTTATGACTATGTGATTATTTATGCAAACGTAAATTACACCAATTAAATTTTTATAATCTTAAAAGACTTGTATAAATGTATATAAAATAAAGTTATTTTGAGAGCAACTTCATATACATTTCTTAATTCCTTCCTAAAATTTGTCCTGCATAAAATTTGTCCTTCCTAAAATATGCATATTCAATAAGTTCTAGAAAAGCATACAAAATAAACGAAAAAATAACACAAATTAGAAACAAAACTCGTACTACACAATACATGTCCTATAACGTTCGTAGAATGAGCTTAAAAATCTTCCAAATTATTGGGTTTGCAATTCCAACATGTTTACGTCTTTTCGAAGGGGAAGGATTAGGAACTTCGGTGTATAATTCGAATTTATTCGTAGGTAGGATCATACGTACGTATCATATGATAGCGGTAGGAGAAAATGGGTTAACCCATTCTCCAAACCAATTCTAAATCCTCTGGGATGGCGCTTCCTCACCAAAAGTCGGTTGAAGTATTTCTGAGCTTACGTTTACAATCGCAAATAAATGAGGTTTTCTACAAATATGTACTAAAAGGCAGTCAGTTCTCTCTGGTAATTTAGCTAGTGAGTTGTTGAGTACGTTCAGTGATTCTGCGTATTTCTCGAACGGAGTTACAAAAACGGGCAACTTACACGTTACTAAAAAAATCAACGATAAATTACTCGTTTACTACTGATACTAAATGTTCGAAATTTAAGTTTTGCCATTCAAATTAAAATTTTTCTTAGCTGTTACAGTTCTTAAAAGAGGCATTTCTGTTGATTGATTTTGCCCATTTTCAATTTCAAAACCCCCCAGCAGACAGATTCATTGAAATTACAAAATTGACTCTGAAGTTAACGTCAATCAACAATAAATATATTTTTATGTACAAGCCACGCCTACTTCGCAAGAAACGGACGGAAAAATTAGACTTTTCATCGCGGCTTTTAGGTTATACAAATAGCAAAATAATACAATTATAATGATTTCTAGAAATACAAAACTATCTAAAGCGTGTACCGTGTAATCTTAATAATTAAATTTTATTAAAAGTTTCATATTTCCATGATAACTAAGTGAACATTAAATTGAAGTTGTATTAACCAGACACCAAAAGGCATGGAGCAACCTCTACAATCATATTTCCAAGCGTTATTATTCTCGTCTCTGGAATGAATGCAACTTTACAGTCGTAATATTCATTTATTTACTGCAACAAAATCGCAACGAAATTTTATGAGGAAATTTGAATTTTTCAAACTGTTTCTGCCTTTTTCCTTACCAGAGCCGTTAATAGTTATAACACAAAATAAAAATTGGCAGAGTATTGGTAAGCCGAAAAGCATATTCACGTAATGTTGATTAGTTGTTATCTTTCTTTCTTTGTTCTTTTGTTTGTTTAGATTAATATTTAAACAATTAAATAAAATCAGCGACGAAGCTTGATATTTAATACATAATGGGAAACTGTTTAAAGGGTTCTAATTCCGACGATATTTCTCTGTTGCGTGACAGCATAAGTAGATCAAACATTGTATCAGAGCATTCTGATCCAGCAACCTTATATTCGGTTAGTGTTGTTAAGCAAGATATAAAATATGTATATAATGTTCTCTTTAATATTACATACCTATATATATTTCTTTAATTTCTTTTTAATTTCAGAAATTTATCGTTTATAATACTATTTCATTATAATACTATTTCATTACATATTATAATATATAATTTCAATACACATTTAATAACATACTTGCATATATTGAATGTGTAATAAAATATTGCAAAGTTATATAATTAAATAAGATATATTAAATAGACTATATTGCCACGTATATTTAATATTAATATATTATTCTTATTCGATAGGAAATTATTCAACCAGGTTTTTATTCAACTTCAACAGTAAATCGCTCTCCAAATCACTTGCCTAAAGACGAAGATCTAAAAGTGGCAAAACGTATTGGGTTAATACAGCATCTGCCGATTGGTATTTACGATGGTTCTCGAAAGTCACGCGAATGTGTCATTTGTATGATTGAGTTTTGTGTAGATGAAGCTGTACGCTATTTGCCATGTATGCATATATATCATGTTGGTTGCATAGATGATTGGTTAATGCGCAGTTTGACTTGTCCTAGCTGCATGGAACCGGTGGACTCGGCTCTACTAAAAACTTACGAAACTACATAACATATATGAACATAGTAGAATTATTTATTATACGAATAATAGTTTTATAATTATAAAGCAAAAAAAATGAAGCTCGAAAATATACATACATATAAATTCAAGAACAAATTTGTGAAAATTGTTGATGCTTTCTTGAGAGATAAAATAAAAAATGTTGTGGACGTGGAAGCACCATGAGCTGCGTTCAGTTGGTCGAACATTTGGGTTTCATCTCTAGTGTGAACAACTGGACAGAAAACAGCCGGAATTGACCGATAGGAAAGGTGTTGTCTTCCACCATGACAACGCTCGACCACACTTCTTTGATGACACGCCAAAAATTGCGAGAGTTTACTTGGGAAGTTTTGATGCAACCACCACATCGTCCAGATATACCACCCTCAGCCGACCACTTGTTCCGAGATCTGCAGAATGGTATCTGCTGCTTTCAGAAGAAGTTTGTGAAAACCACTTGATTCAGTTTTTCAACCAGAAGCCTCAGAAGTTCTTCGCCGATGGCATCATGGTACTACCCGAAAAATAGCGAAACATTGTTGATAATAATGGAGCATATTTGGATTAAATAAATAAATTTTCAGACTATCTGGAAGAAATTTTTAAGGTGCAAAAACGTGCAAACTTAAAAGGAAATATTGCAAAATGCATGTTCTTACGTAAATATATGCATTTATACGTACGAATATTTGGGATTCGAAATGGAGAGTGCAATAGATAGAAATAGAGGGCCGTCTTTATCGAAAACTAAATGTGTGACAAATGTGGAGTCAATAAAGTCAATAGATTTCCACAACTTCCGCCTCCGGCATTGTGCCTCCCGGGATGGACCGCCACCCCCTCCTCATCCTAGCTACGCCACTGTTTTTATACCCATCTGTGATTAAATGTGATTATAAGGTAGCCAAGAAATAAATTGAATAACCAAGAAATAAATTGAAATTGAAATTGAAAAAAAAAAAAAAAAAATAGAACTATTAGGTTCAATTAAATTTTTTCAAAACTTTTAGGTGCACGGCAACAGTTTCATGCCTTGCATGAAGTTTCGGTATATTGTATTACTTTTCGGTTATATTGTATTATTTAAGCGTAGACGATGCACATTTTTACTAACCTGATTTTCGTTATTGAAACATTATATTACAATATTTGTTGGGTATGCGATTTGCGAACACCGGTAAAGTTTGAGTTCAACCAACTCTGCCTATCAAACAACAAATAAAGCTTTATATACCAAAAATGTTTGCATAACTATAATTTTGCCACGTCTCGTAGGTGGATTGGTTGAATCCTCTCTTCTAGCTTTGCTTTTCCCTGTTTTCACTTTTGCCTCTTCCAGTATTCCTCGATGATTGTGGGTGGTTTCACTTCTGCCTGTTCCAGTATTCCTCCTCTAAAGTTGTGAGTAGTTTCGAAGACATCAATCTGGTATTTTATTTCTATATGTACTATCGAAAAAATGGGCTGCCTCAGAATGTTACGTCGTAAGTCATTCGACATGAAGGACTACAGAAAACGGTGCCAAAGGCAAGGATGTGCAGAATTCGTGGGCTTTTAGGGATCCGGCAGATGTGCCGTAGTGGGATCCCTTTACACATTGCGCCACAGGCAAGAATGTGCTTAATTTATGGAATTTTTTTTGACGAATTTGGCAAGTTGTTAAATTAAGACATCGATAGGTTTGCTTACTTTTATTTCTTGGTGCTTGTGGTATTACCTCTAGCGACTCTTATTCTGCTCTTTCTTTTGGGTATAGCTTAACTTACTCGGTTACGATATCACTAACGTCGTTCGTTGTTGGCCAGAATAATTTCCGCATAAAATTTTTGCAACTATCTCAAAAATTTGGTTATTTTGGTTAATAATACTTTTGGTTAATAATAATTAAGAACAAATTGCGATGCTCCACTTCTCGGAATGCGGTCACGATCATAATTCTGATATACTTCAAACTGCACTATTATAGACCAGCCTAAAAGTATGCTCGCATACTTGTAAGTGTATGCCCATAAGTGCGTTGATATAAATGTTAAGTATAGTTAAATACTGGGCCGAAAGGTATATGGTAATATAAAGGTTAAGCGCTGTTATTACCAGAGCAATGATTCTGACCTACAACAGACCTAAAGCTACCTATGATTGCGGTAAATAGCATAGCATGCAAAATTATATACATTAGTATACCCTACACCCGTAGGATAAATTTATAGTTGACTTCTAATAACTTCAAAAACCAGCGTTATGCGGTTATATTATCGCAGGTCCGATTTTAATCAGAAAATATTCGTGCCAATTTTCATGACCAAACCTCTATTAGTTCTATTTATGCCGTGTTTACACGGAGACATGTGTTGCACGTTTGGAGATATTCATCGACCGTGCCGCGTTTACACGGGCGTCAGATTGGATTGTGGATCGTAGTGACAAGGATGATTTTTAATACTTTTTGTTACCATTTGCATAGCTTTAGCTACTATTTAAGAAATGAAAGTTTAGAGGAAATACAAATAATGAACTCTCTATAAACTATACATAATTGTTACAAACTAAAATGTAATATAATCTTACCCACTCCTATTTATATATTTTAAGCAATAATAATTTAAAATAAACTTTATAAAAGCACAATTTAACAAAAAAAAAAAAAAAATACGAGAGCTTAAATTTTACTGTTGTTATTATTGTTTCCTATGCTAACGCCAACAACAACAACAACAGTTTTTGTCTCTCTCGTCTGGTTTCCGAGTTATAGCACCTTGAAGTTCAAATATTTATGAGCTATATTAAATAATATAAGCTATGTATGAGCTATATTAAATATATAATATTAAATAAGTGCTCGTATATGCATTTAAACTTTTACTTTCTGATAATAGTGTATTTCGGGACACATGCTATAAATTCGCGACCAAAAAACGAGGTCTAAAAGATCGGAATGGAAAGTGAAAATTCGGATCTGTCCCGAGAAATTCGTGACGTATGCACCTTAAACTTAACAGGAAAATAAATTAACAGCATCGGAAGAACCCACAATACTTCAGATACGGCTAACGGTAAATGTCCAAAATAATGATACATATTTCCAGGAAGTGATTCAAGAAAACGCAATAGCAAATAAAAAAACTCTGTCTAGCCATTCCATTTTTGTTTTATGGACACATTACTTTTGTATTACTTATTTTTTTAAGAAAGTAATCTATAAGGTAAAAAGGATTTGTGGAGGGATTACGATATAATACGATTGGCAATATAATTACAGAATGGGTGCGGTCATGGTCATCAATTAATAATATCTCTCACAGTCGGATGGAGTATATATAGTTTTCTGTATCCATATTGGGAGTTTGTACACCTTAGAAACAAACTTAGCGTACCCTTTTTTCGAAGTAAAGGATATACGAGTACATGCAATACAACATGAGAAAAAGAATTAGTTGCGAAAACAAGACAAATTCTATAATATTGGTAAAATATCAATAAGACATAAATATGTCTGTACAAAATTTAATATATAAATAATACAATATAAAATCGATAATGCTGCATATGCATCTATTTTAAAGCACAATAAAAAAGCGTGAATCAATTGTGATTTTGGTTTTAATTAGTTTTTGCTCAAAATTCCTGTTTTTGATAGAGTGTATTTAGGCGAAAATCATGTAATGTGATAGAATATTCTCTGGTTAGTATGTTAAATAATATTTTATCGCTGAATTCGATTCCGATTGTAGCACTCATCTATGTTTTGTAGTTTTTCGCCCGGTGCTCGAAATTCGGCGCCAACTTCTCAGCGGTATATTTATATATTTATACATATATTGTACTTGTCTCTAAAAATAACATTATTCTATTAGATATCCTTAAGATTGGTGTTTAACTTTCTACTTACTTTCCTGGGTACACAATTTTTACCTAATTATACATAAATATAGATTTGAATATTACTAGAAAAGTTTCATTCTCTACAATTTCTGTCCTTATTGAGGGTTTTACGGTGAGTGTATAAATAAATCCAAGAACTTAAAAAATCCAAGAATCATTAAAATCCATGGTTTATTACATTTAACTCTGCAGTAGGCGTTAATGACAAAAAGTTGCAGTTGTTAGTATAGCAGACGTTATGCCTTGCCATTTTAGCATTAAATTCAACAGCAAACAGCAAGCAGCTGGCTTTTATAAATTTCATAGAGTATTTGGAAAGTGAGAAATCTCAACACTGTTGCGATGTAGACGGTGCGTTGTAACACAGCAATAGTCCCAGCCAGCACAACAGATATCAACACGGAAAAATCTTACACTCAGTCGAGGAGTTGCGCACTGTTCGGTGAGCAGCCACCAACATGTTCTCCAAAAGAACTCTGTGTATATTTATTTAGATTCGCCGCACACGCTCTCATTTCTATTTTCATAATGGTCTTTTATGCATTGTTGTTGTTGTTGTTATTGTGTCTCACTTCAATCGTTGGCTTTATAGGACATCTATCTATCCCAACCACAAGCACGAACGCCTATCTCGGGCGAACGCATCTTTTTTTAGTTCTTAGACAGCTTTCTCTTCTGACGGAAGATATCCTAGCCAGCGGCGGTTATTCATGTTCGCATAAAATCTGCAATAAGCTTTTTCTTTATGAAATTCAGTATATACGAGTTGAAAATCTTCAGTTTTCTTTTTCTTTATCAAATTGAATTGCCGAATATTGCCGAATATACATACATAAATTTATATTATAGCTAAACTTGTATATGTGGTGGACATAACGTTGAAAAATATTGTTAAATATAAAGTGAAAAAATAGCCTTTAAAGAGAGTAGCAATAAACTAAATTTAGGAAAATCAAGTGTTTCCTGAATTTTTCATTCGAAAAGCTGATACAATACAACAAGATATAATACAACAAATTGCGAGGTAAATAAAGCAACATACTAGTAAAAAGCTGATTTAATTTGACTTTATTGCACTTTGGCATTTATTTGACTAAATATGCATATGTGTGTTGATTGCAGTGTGCCTGTTAAGGATTCCTCAAGACAATAAAAATAATAAGAAAATTATAATAACTGTAACAACAGGGTTGAAAGTGTATGTAGGTAGTATATGTACCACAACATTTTTCTCTATGTACCAAAAGTAAAGTTTTACTGCGAGATAATTTACATTAAATAAATAAATATCTTTGGAAACATACAAACAAAAAGTTCTAATGTTGGTATTATATACATATCTATGTACATACAGATTTATTAACATACATATTCTTCATATACATATGTATGTATGTACAAAGTAATGAGTGCTATGCCAATATTCACTTACATATACATACATACATATACTTACATATCCACATAAATGTGTGAGCTACATGCTGGAAGTATTTTGTTGCAAATGGTTAATTCCAATGAATGCAGTAATTTATCTAATGTAGTAATTTTATCTTATGTAGTAATTGTATCTTATCTATCTATCTTATCTATCTATCTTATTTATCTATCTTATCTATCTATCTTATCTATCTATCTTATGTATCTATCTTATCTATCTATCTTATTTATCTATCTTATCTATATATCATATCTATCTATCTATCTTATCTATCTATCTTATCTATCTATCTTATCTATCTATCTTATCTATATATCTTATCTATATATCTTATCTATCTATCTTATTTATCTATCTTATTTATCTATCTTATCTATATGTATATCATATCTATCTATCTTATCTATCTATCTTATCTATCTATCTATCTTATCTATCTATCTTATCTATCTATCTTATCTATCTATCTTATATATCTATCTTATCTATCTATCTTATCTATCTATCTTATCTATCTATCTTATCTATATATTTTATATATCTATCTTATCTATCTATCTTATCTATCTATCTTATCTATATATCTTATCTATCTATCTTATCTATCTATCTTATTTATCTATCTTATCTATATATCATATCTATCTATCTTATCTATCTATCTTATCTATCTATCTTATCTATCTATCTTATCTATCTATCTTATCTATCTATCTTATCTATCTATCTTATCTATCTATCTTATCTATCTATCTTATCTATATATCTTATCTATCTATCTTATCTATCTATCTTATCTATATATCTTATATATCTATCTTATCTATTCTATCTATCTATCTTATCTATCTATCTTATTCATCTATCTTACGCGCTTATATATCTTATCTATCTATCTTATCTATCTACCTTACCTATTTATCTCATCTATCTATCTATTCTATCTAACTTGTCTATCTATCCATTCTATGTATATATCTATCTTATTTATCTGTCTTATCTATCTATCTTATCTATTCTATCTATCTATCTTATCTATATTTCTTATCTATCTAAATATTTATCTTATCTATCTTTCGTATCTATCTATCTATCTTATCAATATATCTTATCTATCTATCTTATCTTATCTGTCTATTTATCTTATCTATATATCTTATCTATCTATTTATCTTATCTATCTATCTTATCTATCTATCTTATCTATCCATCTTATCTATCTATCTTATCTATCTATATTATCTATCTATCTATCTAATCTATCTATCTTACCTATCTGTCTTACCTATCTATCTTATCTATCTATCTTATCTATCTATCTATCTATCTTATTTATCTATCTGTTTTATCTATTTCTCTGTATCTCACTCTCTGTCTCTCTCTATCTCTCTCTCTCTCTCTGACTCTCTGTGTCTCTCTGTCTACCTCTGTCTGTGTCCCAGGGGCCTGTTGCGCCACTTTACCATTTCTTTTAATGATTTTCAGTTAAAGAATCTTTCTTCAGAGGTCACGAGGCTGTATCGTATTTAATTTAGCTGTTTAATTTAACTATACGAGTATGTTATGTCAGGTGTCTGTGAGTTCAATTGGCTACTTGAGTTGTATGGTAATTAGAATGAATTTAAAATAGATAATTAAATGTAGTAAGCCGGTTCACACTTTAAAATTAATATATGTATAATATAATAATATATATATAAGATTATATGTATAATATAATGAAAACTAAAATCATAAATTCTAAAATCTCTCTATTTTTGCAGATTTAACTTACTTGGTCGAAATAGATTTCCTTAAGTGCGCCATAGCGATGGCTGCTCCAGCAGCCTGTACGCGCTTTTCCGATAATTATGATATAAAAGAAGAGCTCGGAAAGTTAGTACCAATCAATTAGAAAATAATAATTTATCTTATTATTATATGTTATAGTATTTTAAGTATTTTACATAGTAAATAATATGATTTATGTTAAGATTTTTATAAACAATCTAGTTTTTCTAATGCAACATACATATTTCAAATATGCTTAATCTGAAGGCGCAACTGAGATCGAAAGTGTAGAAAATAATGTGTTAGAGAGAGAAGATCCCATATCTTCTCTCTGCTGGTGTGAAAGCGAAAGTATGTTATGTAGCTAATGTATAAGAAAGAGATAGATAGCAGCCTATACTGCTTTAGAAAGATAGATATTGAGGCTGATGTTGGTTGTTGTTGTCTAAAGAGATCGTAGGTGGCGCTTTAGCAGCGGTGTCCGTCTAGATAGACGACAGATGGCGATAGTTGACAAGTTGGTGAAGCAGAGCATTTTGTGAAAGGGGGTGAACAGAGGTTAAGGGAAACGGACAAAGAGACAGACTAACGGAAAGATGGATGGATGGATGTACGGACAGATGGACACACAGACGGATAGACGGTTGATAGAGGAAGAGAGGTTCAGGTGTTGATTGATAAGGGTGACTTTTGTATGATGCAGTAGATGCAGTAGTCTAATAACGATGGGTGACTGTTTGATTGTGCAAGAAAGCTTAAGATGTGTTGTGGTACTTTTGCTATGTTGTTGTTGTATTTTTTGTTGTGGGCAATCAGGCTGCCACAAAATGATGGGGTGAGTTTGTGGCAGGGATACCAACAACACAACCTTATTATTTATTATTTGTTTGGTTTTTAGGTAAACATTACAAGAAAAACTACTTTGCATTCAAGAGTTGTCGCGATTTTGACGATTTCTTAGCGGTTTGGAAATATTAAAAAGTAATGTAACCTTATTTGTTTTTGTAATTTTTCATTTCTCGTTTACTAAAAATTAAAATGAGTTAGCAAAAATAAATATACAATTCATGCATTTAAATTAAAATTCATTTAAATTAAGGACCAAAACAACTAAAATCACAATTAAGTAAATATTAAACTAAATCACAGATTAATATTCAACAAAACATGCTGAATACGTTGGCATCTCTTTCGGCTAAAAATACGTATGGTAGGTTAAAAACAGCTGACAAAATTTGTGAAATGAGCAATTTTTATGAAATTTAGAACTCTTATCATCCGGTTGTGAGACTCCACTGGAGATTCCTTCTATTGTTGGGATGTTTTCATTATTCGTTACATTGCTAAAACATAGATTAATTTATCTTTAAGTTTTTAATTAATTTTTTCTTTTTCGAATTCGTTTTTCAGGAAAATCTTCTGAAAGATTCAAATTGCATCACTTTTGCTTCTTCTAAAAATGTGTTAAATTTGTTCTTAAATTTTGAATTTCAGTTTTAATTTTATTGTCTAAATTGAAAGCAGATACAAGAACAATTATTTTTTCTTGAAATAGTTTATTATTCGCCGTGTGTGAATACACAACTGAGGTAAATCTTTTAGCGTCAAACTTCCAATTCGCTTGACTTCACTGAATTTTCCTTTTTGGAATTAAATTTCGGGACCGAGTTCTTCATAATTTTGGAGCCTTCTAAATCGCGGGCCCCGGTGTATAGCATCCAAGGCAGCTCCTAGATGGCCGATTTAGTCCTCTCCGTCCTATCTGTATGCGCGTTTGTGGAAATCACGATTACAGGAGAATGAATAGAGATATCTGCATCAAATTTGGCACGATTATTCTCTATCATTAGAATCTCATTGGCATTGGCAATGGGCTAAATTTGGACCTTTGCCACACCTACTTTCTATACTGAATATACATTCCTCCATGCTTATAGTTGAATTCTTTCTTTCCTTAATTCACATTCTGCTCATATTACGCATCTGTTTAACATGTACGTCCCTCTAAAAACTGTTAAGAGTGTAAGTGCAACTAGACGTTGGATTAATCCTGTTGTTCTTGATGCCATTAAAATTAAAAGCCGGTTGCATGCAAAGTGGTGTACAAGCCCACTTAAATTGGGACCAATTTAAAAGGGCTCGAAATAAAGCTGTTTAAGTATACAGGTCATCAAGTATGCATGTCATCTAAAGCACATTATTTTTCCTCAAAGCTTAACACTTTTCTTCCTACGAAAACTTTGTGGGCCAATATACGAAAACTTGGAGTTCGCAGTAAATGTGACATGGAATGCCGTTTAGACCCAGAATAATTAAGTTCTTATTTCTTTGGTATTACTCCAACACATCCTGGCCATACCTCAATTTCCCAAATAAGAAAGAACCAGTTTGCGAGAGGATCTCAATAGAAAGATTGATGAGTTGGAAAACAACTGGCTGTGTAAAATTGATGAGATTAAGATAAGAATATGTGATGTTGTTGCTCGAATGGAGAGCATTGAAGCTCATGTGTCTTTCTCAGTCTATTTCCAATGATAGCACCCATTAATTTTTATGGCGTTAATAGGGATCTTGTGGGTATATTATGTGTGCGGTAAGAAGGTCTAAAAGTTGCGCATTTTAATGCTAGACGCCTTAACCCAAGTAAACTTGACTATGCTAGGGGAATCATCAATAATTGTAAAATTATACTAATTTCGACCAACAAAACTGGATTGTTATAATAAATACCACACCTTACCCTAATTTTGAGCTACTCGTAGTTACTTCCGCTCGATATTATGCATTTCATTGCTAAATAACAAAACATAAAATAGTTTTTCGTTTTTATTAATTCGTTTGACAATACATATACATATGTATGTGCCTCGACTATTAATAATTAATGTTGTTTATTAATATAGGTGCCACCATGTTTTTGTTTAATACTTTTGTTCGTTCTTAAGTTCTCTCGATATTTTCGCCTTTCAGTTTTTTCTTCTTTAAAGTAAAGAAGAAAACTTTAGTAAAAGTAAATAAACTAAAAGTAAATAAATAAATTTACTAAAGGAATCGATTAAAATTATTATAATAGTTGATGTCGAGCCATATAAAAATATGAACAGCCTCATAATGTAATTTTTTGTGTTGCGTTTCTTTCGCGTTTCGTATTTTCGGAAGAATTGAGAGAGAAAAAAGAGGAATCTACGCCAATTTACTAGAGAAATGACAATAGAAGACTTTTTTGATAAACTCTTCTAGTTCTGGAAACTAGTGTAACTGAATTCAGTGAATACAAATCCGAATTTGAATTCAAATTCGAAAATAGAAATTTAATTTTATATCTGGAATATTAATTAATTCTAGATAATATAAAACTAGAATAATTTTTATATCTAGCTATGAAATTTAGGTTTCAAATCGGATTTATTACAATATTTACATACTTAAAAAGTACTCCTGACAATTTTCTCCATTTTTGCTAATAAAGACCATGAAGTAGGCTATTCATGCCAAGTTTCATGACTTGGTTTTTTGTCACCGGTAGGCTGACCACGCCCATTTTTTGAGAATATATTTCAGTCCGAGACGGTGAGCTCGGGAGAAAATTGCAAGTTCAAATGTGTCAATAATCTGGAACTTAACAGCCATGAGCACGGATGAATTAGTATTAGCTATAAAAAGTAGGAGTGACAACCATTTCCAATTTTCCCTCTTCCGTGGCAGTCTATCGTATTTAAAATTTGTATTATAAATTTATAGTATTATATATTAGAAATACCAAATGGAAGGAGATATTTATAAAGTTTTAGTTTGTTCATTTATTACAAATAACAAATGAAGTAGATATTTGTAAAGTTTCACTTGCTGTGGATAGGAAGACAAAAGAAAAGGCATTGATTGGTTAAGCCAAATACTTTTCTATTCTAATACTTTCATTTCTCTTTTTTCAGAGGTGCTTTCTCTATTGTTAAAAGATGTGTGCAAAAATCAACAGGATTCGAGTTCGCTGCAAAAATAATAAACACAAAAAAACTGACTGCACGAGGTATGTTTCAAAATATTTATTTCTTTGTTTATTTATTCGATGAACGAAATCCCTAAATATTAACATCAGGAATTGGGTAAAATATCATGTTCGTTTGATGGTAGTGCTATAACCTTCCGTTAAAAGTAATTTACGCGATGACGTATTCAAACACATACATGTGACCTCTTCCTCCTCGACCTCGATGGTCGTTATACTGATACACAGCTCTTTGTTCCCTAAAAGGAGCTCTATTGTCAAGCCCAGAGCCATCAGTGTACAGTACAATTCAATATAATCTCTTCTACCTGGAACACGACCTTACACCACAATGGTATATGTGTGGAGGATTTACTTTCAAAGAATTCCTTAGGCACTGTCGTCCACCTCAGCGAGACAGTCTTTTCAATATGGTACTATGACCTCGTCGTTAATTTTTCAATGCTGAGAATTTCCTTAGTCGAACAGCCCCTTTGGATGCAATTTTATGTTTTATTATTATATTATATTTATTGCAAATCAGTTACAATATTTAACCCGTGATGGGATTACTTTTACATTATCTGCACTAATAATAGATAATTTAATAGTATACAATAATTTTTATACATCTTTACAGATTTCCAAAAGCTAGAGAGAGAAGCACGCATTTGTAGGAAACTGCATCATCCTAACATTGGTAAGTAATACGAGTTCATCAGATGAATAAATTCTTCGAAATAAAAATAATTTCATTTGTGTGCCTTATTTTATATATGTGCCTGTAACTGCTCCGTTTCGCTCTCTACTACTCACAATTTCGGTATGTGTACATTTTTGTAGTACGTCTTCATGATAGCATACAGGAGGAAAACTACCATTACTTGGTCTTCGATCTGTAAGTAAATTGAATGCATTGAATGATTTTCTGCGATTTACATATACTTCAAACCCTGAGAAAGATCTCAGGCGCTCTATTCCACAAGTTTTATTGTAATTTTATACCAAGAAGTTGCTTTTCTAAACTATTATAAATCGTTAAGTTTTAGTTTTCTTGGTGTGGACTTTCAAAATGAAACCAAAATATGTACATATATAAATAAATAAAAAATTAAGACGTTAAACATGTAAAAGAACTAATGATGCAATTTCAGTGTTACTGGTGGTGAACTTTTCGAAGATATCGTTGCACGTGAATTCTATTCAGAAGCTGATGCATCACATTGTATTCAACAAATATTGGAATCAGTTAATCACTGTCATCAGAATGGCGTGGTTCATCGTGATCTGAAGCCAGAGAATTTACTATTAGCCAGTAAGGCAAAAGGTGCAGCAGTGAAACTCGCAGACTTTGGTCTGGCCATCGAAGTACAGGGCGATCATCAGGCATGGTTCGGCTTTGCGGGTACACCAGGCTATCTCTCCCCGGAGGTGTTAAAGAAGGAGCCGTACGGCAAATCGGTGGATATTTGGGCATGCGGTAAGAAAATTCTTTCTTGTATTTGATAATTCATTGTAGTAATGTTAAAAAAATTCACTATTTAAGAGACTTCTCGATGGAAATTCACTATTGAATATTATATTTTCGTTATGAAACATGACTTCGGTATTTTGGTATTATTTATTTGGATTAATAGCGATCGCTATTCGTCAACAAACGCAGTTTTCTCAGCTTGAGGGATCGAAATATTTGAAGATATGAATTTTTTCATCCCAACTGATAGTTTTGTAGGAAAAATCGAAATAATTTTGAACTTGAGCGATTTGTATTTTCGTTATATTCGTATTTTCGGGATAGTTATTTTGCGTGGGATATAAATAAAGTTCTTCGTTTGAGAGATATATTCCTAACCATCGTATATCACAGTGTATACACTCAACACACATTAACTAGCTCTAAATTAGTGATGTCAAACACGCATTCTATCACATTTTGAGTGTGTGTTGAGCATATTTTCTCTCAGCACTGAGAAAAATGGATGCAGTGAAATATGAAGCATTTATATCGTATGTTTGTGTCATATCAATCCATTATTTTTTGGGTGTAATCAACAAAATAAAAGAACGCAGCGAGACAAACCTCATTCGATGATGGCTTGGCAGCTACTGACGAGACATGGAAACAACCGAAAGTAGATCCATGATGGCATGGTGACACCAAACATATGACGCAGATGAATCATTAGTCATGGAACCAAATATGATTGCAGTTGATGCGAGACCTGAAGCTCAACCTGGAGCTCAAAGTGGACTTACAGCACCTGTTACAGCTTAATTTTTTTTTTAATTGCCATAAAACAAATCTCGGTGAAGATTTAGCCCATCCAAATGCCTTTCAGTTTGCAACTTGCTAGCTAACACGTTAGAATTTACTATAATAGGCATAGATTTAAAGCTGATTCGCACATCAAATGCATTATCTCAATTTAGGATGTTATTCCATACCGAAAATTTAATACTGGAGTGACTAATGTGAGTCTTAAAAGTAGGAAATTAATGCTGAAATATTGTAAAACATATCTTAAGTTAAGTTGTATAAAATTACGTTTCTGTAAATTCAACTTAGGCTATATGGAATAATTTTTATAGAACAATTTCTATAATAAAATTGCTAGTTATAAAAAAAAATATTCAAATTATTTATAAATCAACTGAGCTTAATAGTGACAGTAACTCGTTTTCGTCCTTTACACAATCGCAGAGTTCAAAAAGTCTTTCCTATTTTAGTCTTTTCCTATTGAAAAGTCCCAAAAAAGTACTACAAGTTATAAAAATAATACTACATGACGACCTTTAAAGTTTTTAATTAATATTTAGTTTTATTATTTGACCTCTATTTGAGATTTATTCCACACGTAATGCGATTTATGATATGCGATATTTGGTTTCAAGGTCTCGTTAAATACACCGAAAAAACTTACTTGGATGACCTTCAACTGCCCATTAATCCTAACCGGCGGCCACGCCCTAAAAAAGGGGCAGCTATTTCCCGTAATAACGGTAAAAGGTAAAGCTAAAAAAGGTCATCAAAATCCCTTCTTAGCTCCTAAATCCAAGTTGTTTCAAAAGGTTTTTTATTATATTTTAATTTCTATTTTCTAGTTATCAAAATGTAAAAAATCTTCCATGTAAAAAAATGTTTCAATATTTCTTTTCATTAAAATCTTCTATTGTATAAATTAATCTCAAATATGCTCAATACTCTCAATTTCCAAGATAAAGTGTCTAATCCTTAAAATTCGTCGTTTATTGGGGCAGTTTTCTGATATTTAATTTTACTAAACCCACCATGTAACTCTAAGAAATCTTTTTGGACTACGTAGCGTTTTTAGAGGATTATTATTCAAAATATTTGTCACCGTTAATAGTTTACCCTGTGTTGATTAAACATCTAATTATGTCACTACCTATACTGATAACTAACTATTGTAAGTTTATGAAACAAATTTTTATGAGATGCGGCTTCTATACGAGTGATGTATAGTATATTCTTTCTATTGTGATGTCAACTTCAGTCAGCAATGTCACTTAACACCGGTTTATCTCTTTATTGTTGATCTTTATTGAATATATAAAACTCTAAATCAATAAATAAGCTAAACATATTTCTTTGCTTCTCTTCCTCTTGCTTTATCAACACGTTTAGGCGTTATATTGTATATTCTGCTAGTTGGTTATCCACCATTTTGGGATGAGGATCAGCATCGCCTTTATTCACAAATCAAGGCTGGCGCCTATGATGTAAGTCATATGATATCCGTTTGTGATCGTTTATTATTGTGTGAATTTTTTAATTTTTTAAAACTAGAAATAATAGTAAATACAATTTTTATTTATTTGTATATACAGTATCCATCTCCAGAGTGGGACACAGTTACACCGGAAGCCAAGAACTTAATTAATCAAATGTTAACTGTGAATCCAAACAAAAGAATTACTGCAGCTGAAGCGCTTAAACATCCGTGGATATGCGTAAGTATTTATATGCAGGAAGTTCATATAATCGAACAGTCTAAATCACTTTCCAAAAACTGTAACTTTTCTTTGCAGCAAAGAGAAAGAGTTGCTTCAGTTGTGCATCGCCAAGAGACCGTTGATTGTCTCAAAAAATTCAATGCTCGTCGTAAACTCAAGGGTGCTATACTGACCACAATGCTGGCTACTAGAAATTTTTCGAGTAAGTAACGTCATCAAGCGCTGGACTTAATGGCACAACTAGTTTTTGTTGATATTCATTTTCAAAGGACTTCTTCGGGTTTTAAATTTTAAAAGCTTTTACCACTACCACTTTTTTTACCACCACCGCATTTCACAGTATTTCACAGTTTGTCATGTTTGTATAATGCTTTGTATATTTTCAGGTAAAAGCATGATAACTAAAAAAGGTGAAGGATCGCAAGTCAAAGAATCGACAGATTCATCAAACACAACACTGGAGGATGACGAAGTCAAAGGTAAAAATTTAGAATTGATCTTTCCCGATACAGATAAATACATAACTCACTTAAATTATTGATACTAAAATATACAAAACTAGAGTACTGAGAGTCTTGATCATATTACGTTCCAATTCTTTTCACCACACTCGACTACTTCTGTTTATTAGCTTAGGAACTCGTACATTTTATATACTATCAAAGAATTTACAATAAAATGAAGACGCGTGACATAAAGTCAGTGGTGTCCATGAGCAGCCATTTGGGCATGGACCCAAAAGTATAAAAAATCGAAGTTTGACGAACTGGTACGTCGACGGAATGAAATTTACCTTAAAAAAGGGGTTGTACGAGATTCTTTATATTGTCTATTCTTTGGTAGTTTCTATAAAAATTGTATCTATATAAAAAAGGTTGCAGAGACCAAACGATCCAACATTCGTATGCCAGATAAAGTGTGAATGAAAGAATCGATAAATTTGTGGTGTACAGCGAGCGATGAGAAGAACGGTGCAATTCGTCTTCGTTTTGTTCTTTCCCAATAACAAAACATGTGCAGCCGTCCGTCTATTATAATCTCTATGGTACTATACACCAAAATAATCCTTAGATTTCAGTTTAATGTAAAAATGTGAAGAAAGAGTTTCTCATTTAGGGAGAATAAGATAACCAGTAAGAGAGCCTAACCAGTATATAATATTGTATACTGGTTTGTATTGTATACTAATAGAGTATATAATATTGATTCTAGATTTATTTAAAGATATTCAATTATTCTGCTTATTTCACTGCCAAAGAAAATTTATACACGAAAATGTTTTACAAGGTGTATTATATAAAAGTGGTCGGATCACACATTTCGTTAGCCGGATTGATATTTTTCATCAATTCTTTTTCTGATTTGTGTACCAAATGTTCTATACCTTATTTCGTGTTTACACAAGAAAGGACAAACTTATTGTATATGTATATCAGATTGGGTGTAGAGAATAATAAAATTCTCACCTGACCAAAAAACAGGCTTAAAGAAACTATTTAACCACCCCTAAAAAAACTATTTCTACTTTTTATTGGTTCTATAAACGAACTTAAATTCGTAATAATGTCTGGTTAAAAATATTTTATTGCTTAATCAAGGTTGGTGAAAATGATATTCTTTCCTACACTGATTTTTCTTTGCTTTATGAGATATAAGTGAAAAAAAACAATGTTATCTTAAGTGTACTACTAGCAAAAAATTGTCTCAAAACAGGTAGGTAAAATTTTCAAACGGATCGTCTTTTCTTGGATAGTCTTGGGTCAAGTGTATTTGGGAAAGTTTTTCACAATGCGTTGAACTTTCAGGAACTCTAGTATCTCTGCAAAGCCTTAATTTGCATTCCTTGACTTTGAACGATCGTCACGCGACTTATGATATACTTTCTGTATATATATAATTGTTTTATTATAAACAATTTAATTCTATTGCAAACACATTAGTCCTATCTATATTTCAAATACAATTTTTGAATTTTTCTTTTTTGCACTGTAATATTTATAATTCACATTTTTCGATTTTAATTTTTCTACTTTTGTAAACGTTTTTGTTTTTAGAAGATTAAAGTGAATACAACGAATTCCGATCGAACTCTGCTACCCTTTCCTATTTTCGAGGGGTATTTATTGAGGAATACGTGGAAGATGTTTCACAAAAAACCTTTACCCCTGCAGCATAGTGTACAGGGTCCTGGACCTGGAGCGACCCATGGTTCCTTGATTTGCAGTATCATCCAGGTCCGAACGGGAAGCGAGGAGAGCCTCCTCATCTTTCTTTTTTCACCACGGTTCCGCCGCTGAGAGAAAATATACCCAACACACACTCAAAATGAGAGAGTGCCCAAATGGCTGCTCATGGACACCACTGGTTTAGATTCTTTTTTGTGCTTAGCAACATATGTTGATAAAAAACGTTTATGTACTCTGTCGTAATGCCTAATATCTTTTAATGCAGATAGAATTTCGTTTCCATTCTTTTTTTTGTACGGTAGTGAAGAAAAATACCTACAAATTGGTATATCTTTCACTAAAATTGAGTAAACCGAACAGACGCTATAGGGATGGAAACCTCTAGAGCTCTGGAACCCTCTGGCACTTTTCGTGATTATTGGACTGATTAGTTTAATGAACATTTCTCAATAATGAAAAGTTAAAAAAATTTATTTGTCAATATCTCGAAAATTGAAACTCGATAAAGAAACACGACCACTTTTTAAACTAAAGACTACAAAACCACTTTTGAACCGTGTGACAAGGCATGGAAGTAAGATATGAAGACTAAATTTAGTTCCCGAATATCTAGCCATATTATTACCGAACAATATTAATTACTTCACGAAAAATTGGAGGAGTAACTACATTTACTCTCTCTTCTAATAACAGTTTGGAAGAGTATTAATCGGAATGTTATGTTAAATGTTAATAGAATTTTCAATTTTGGGAGAGATCCGCTCACTTTTGTATAGTAAATTTTACAAATATTTGCGATATATATTCATTTACAGCTTTATTCACGGAGTCACGATGACGACAATATCGGGTCGATTCAATTCGTCGATTGCAAAAACAAAAACATTATAAAATGTCAATGTCGACGAAGAGCACAAGTAAATTCTCTATTTTTTAACCGACGTCGGTGGGTCGTGACTCTGTGAAAAGGGTTGCGCTATTGATATTATCCACCCATAAGAAATGGACTTGTATCTAAACAATTTCTGCGGCTTTAACAGCAAGATAAACTGAATCCGTTTAGTTCCAAAGTTGAACAATATTTCCACAATAATAACAGCCCAAGATCGTCTCTGGGCTATACTACTATACTTTTATATTTAAAACGATTGTAAAATTCCTACTTTTACATATGTATATTAATATTTAATTTTAGTTTGACTTTTAGTAGTAGAGATTTTATTGTTGTCATTGTCATCTTGATTTTACTCTCTGTTCTATTATTAAAGTTGTATAGTTGTAAAGTATGTATTTTGATGCCTTCGCCTTTTCATTAGATGATAAAACAAATAGATGCGCTTTTTGAAGCGGTAATAATTATGATTCAATTTAAAATTACTACTATTTGTTTTTTCCAATTTCTAAATTTCTTTTTTAGAAGAAAAAAAGGGCGCTATAGATAGAAGCATTACAGTTTTCGCTAAAGATTCCGAAGGTAATTTTTTCCAAATAAAAACATTATTAAAAACCATAAATTAATGCAATAATCAGTAATAACCATAAAGTAAAGTAAGTACAAACATTTATATAATACAAAAGCTACAAATTAATATGTATTAACAATTCATATGTATGTACTGACCTTAAATGAATTAAAATAAATACGAGTATTACTAGAAAAATAATTCAGATTAGAATGGTTCAGGAAAGAATGGTCATTGATTTAACTACGCGTTAGAGCTAAAAGGAAGGAAAAGGGCATTTTCGATTTACATTGGCTTGAAGGTGTTGGCATTAAAAAAACCAAATTTGCACCAAATTTGCAGAACCCAGCGAAAAACGATTTAGCGGAACAAAACGCGTGAAAAACGTAAATTTTGTTTTCGTTTACGTTTTTAAACGATTTCCATTATAAGGCTGTTAATCACCAATACAAAAGTAACGGCACTGAAAGCATCCAAATTTCAATTGTTTCGAACGTGACATCTCGGTACGTCTAGAGCAGTGATGTCCAAACGCATATCTTCACAGTTTGAGTGTGTGTTGGGCATATTTTCTTTCAGCAATGACAAAAATGGATGCAATCGAATATGAAGCATTTTTGTCTGTTGCTTGCGTAATATCAATCGATTATTTTTTGTGTAAAGACGACTCTAAAGACGAGTTGTCACAGTTCTTGTCAATGCTTTTCAAATTCGTATTCCGTGAGTAAATTGACACGGTAAAAGCTTTGCATAGTTAACATGCTGTAAAGCTGAGTGTTACAGAAACCAAAATGTCATTTTTGACATTTACTTCCATTATTTAACAACAATAATATACAAGAATGGATCAGCTGGAATGCAAGTAAGTAAATATTCAGCAAATTCTTATTTTGTTTAATTATTGTTTTTCATTTTTGACAGAAAATACGAGGGAACTACTGTGGAGTTTTATTGAGTTTTGTGAAAATCGACCACAACTTATGGTGGCAAAACCAACCCGACGAGCCCAAACTTGCAGGACTTGTGGATTCAGATCAGCAACGAGCTAAATTCCATGAGAGGTCCCACCAGGATCTGGGCAAGGTCCAAGGAGGTAAATATATTAGCATAAATTATATTTGCTGCACTTTCATGGATTTAATAGAGTACACGCTGTTTAGAAAAGCATCTGAAACGTGACTTCAAAACACCAAAGGCTCTCTCTATGACATTCCGAGCCATGGCATGAAACCGATTTTATTTCAACTGTTCTCTTCCAATTGGCTCGACAAACAGCGTAAGAAGCAAAGGTTCCAGCGTATAGCCTTGATTGCCAGTGAGCCAAGATTCATCAGATGCATTTGCAGCCCGTCTTAAGTGCGCTCTTACTGGCGATGTGCACCATAATCCTGGCAAGAACGCGGAAAATTCGCATTTACTGATGTAAATATTAATCGGTGATCGCAAATCTATGAATAAAAACAACTATTTCAACTTTGTTCGCATTTTGTTTCGACTAATATTATAATATTACCACTTCTGCGTTGATACTGGGTAAGAAAAGGATATTTCTTGTCTCGACCCAACTACACGTTCTAGCTTTTTTTACCACCTTATTACTTTCATATACAAATGTTAAGCAAAAATGTCAGTCTTTTTTATTTCATCTTTTACACCTCAATTCTATTAATCAATTGCGAATCATAATCGTTGTATCTGTGTACTTATTATCTGAAATTAACGTAAATGATGACTATATTGTTGTTTGTGGTGAGTTTAAGATTAATCTGCTTTCTAATGACTCAAAAAACTTCGTGTTTAGGATATACAAATTGCAATCAAGAACGATTTTGACTTGTCGGTTTTACCGTGTTCAACCGGGTACTTTGTAAAAGGACATGTTCAAAGGTTCATGTCCATAGATACCAACTGTAAGGCACTTTTTCTTTGAAAAACTCGAGTTAGGGTCATTTGAAGGCTTCTAGCCTGGGGGTCTGGTCTACCGGTCTACTGGGCTGGCAGGAAAAAATAAATTTTTATAAAAATTTAAAAGCATTAAAAAAATTTGATTATGAAGCCCCCACCTTGACAGCTCTATCGGGATCTCTTCACAGAGATATTTCAACTTTTCTCTGTCAACTGTAGGAAACCGCATTAAATTCCGATCCATTCAAAGCTTATCGATTGCTGGACGATGGATTTCATTTTGGAACCACTGTGTTTGTAGACTTAATTACCTTAGTGGTTGTAAATATGGTATAGCTACGTGAGCCAAGAGCGAGTTCAGGTGGGCAGGGTTCCCGCAATAGGGCCGTATCATAGCCGCCCCAATCTAGGAGTAGCTCAGCTAAGGCGGTTTTGCTGTGGTGGAGGTTTATTTGTAGGACTCTCAGAGCTAAGCTCCTTGCCCGTCGCTGACACCCCTCCAACCAGATCCTTCTCCACCTCGTCCTTATCTAAGGTGTTGGTGTTGTCTTTTCGCGGGTGTCACTTCTTAAAGCGTAGGAGAACACATCTACAGCCCAAGCCATCTTCCCGAACCGCGGGTATAGTACATCCTCCGCCTGTTTTATAATTTGCAGGATGTCGTTCGCCACATGCAGATTATGCCACTCACTGGTTGGCGCATCAGTTTTCTGCTTCTGCAAAAGATGAAGGGCCCTGAAGAGGAGCTTCGGAATTTACGAGACGATGGCTCGACTTTTGTAAGTTATTGTTGTTTTTATTAATTTTTTATTATTTCTTTCTCTTTAGTTACTTTCCAATTTATTTGAATTTGAAGGGATAACCAAAAGAACTTATACAATTTAATAGAACATAACACAAACATTACCGTTCTACAGATTACATAAGGAAATTGTTTTCCATTTCATTTTTGAAATATAGTATATTATAACTGTTGTAAAAATCTTACAAATAAATATAAGATAATTGATTCGATGCAGAGTTTGGACTACTTTTTAACTGGTTGTGGAAAATAAAGATTTTATTTTATTAAAGAACCAAATTTTGTTCTTTACCGATTCGATACCGATTAAATTTCAAAAGAAGCAAAATGTAGAAAAAAGTACAAATACTTTACTTGAGTATTTGGGAGATAATAATTTAATCTGAATTTTTGTTTGCTTTTATATGCTCCAGGAATGCAGATAGCTGTTTTAGTCTTTCTACAAAACTAAATGTCCTAAAAATTAGTACAAACTAGTAAAAATTAGTAAAAAGTAGGAATTAAATTAAAAAATGAAATTTTGACAACTTGACAACTTTTTAGAACACGTTCTCGTCATTAGAAGGAATGTTTCAAGTATTTTATTGAGAATACATAAAATTATTTTACATTTTTGAAAAAAATTCTGACCAAAATATTTTTACATTTTAATAATATTTTAAGTAATATAATTTTTTTTAATTACCCGCCGCGTAAACGGTGTAGAATTAATGATTTTGATTATGATTCGTTTTTTTTGACCGAACCTACATGCCATAGTTTGTAGCGAGTTTTGTCCCCCAAGGGGTTTGACTCCTATTTGTGTTTTTCTTTCTCAATGTCACATCACTTCGACTTCAAATGAAGGTGGGTAGTCGCCGTGGAATTAATCTTCTAGTTGCAAGAGTGTCGCTGAGCGCCAACTTCTCGAGTTGCTCCCCTCTGCCGGCAGTCCGTTTTTCGAGTTTCCCTTCCAGCTCCTTCTTCTGCAGCATATAAATCTAGCAAAGATTGTAAGGTATTCAAATTCTTCATCGTTTGTTATGCTCCCTTTTTTTGCGGGTCCCTGTTTAGGCGCCATTTGTAGCGAATTTAGTTCAAGGGCTGTGATAGAGCTCAGCGGCTACAGTACTCCCCGAGGAGGGGTCTCGAAACAGAGTTTACGGTTAGCGTATTTAATAACAATAATAATAACAATATATTTTAATAATAATGCAGTTGCACCACGATTATCTGGACCTCTTCCGGGTACATCTGTTAACCGAGATGACGAGGATTGCTTTTATACTTCTCCAAATCCAAGTCTATCGCATACAAACTCATTTACTCAGTCAATAGCTAAAGATAAAAGCAATAGATACGATTTTTATAGATACAAATTCACATGTTTTTTTTCAAATATATCATAACATAATAAGGCCCTGCCTCCCACTCTCGAATCGAACTAATTTAAAGACATATTTTTGGGGCATGGCCTTTACACAAAAAAAAACAAAAAACTTGAATAAAAACCTCTAAAGGTTATATGTTCCAATAATAATAACATTTATAAACGTTAATACAAAACCTCTTATAACCGGGATTCTCGATTTTCCACACCGAGCTCAGTTCCGGGAGACCCGGATAATCGAGGTTCAACTGTAGTAGTAAAACCGTAGTAGTTTATAAAATACTGTAACAACATTTTGTTTTACAAGTTTTTTATCATCTCATACGGAACTTCCTATTTATATTCTATATACTGAATGTACATACATACATACATACATATATGTATTATTATATCAATCATAATCATAATTGAAAAAAATAACATAGTATATATATACTACAATAAACGTTTCAAAACAAATTCAACCCATCAAGCAGCTAGACGACAAGAAATTATCAAAATTACTGAACAACTGATCGAGGCTATAAACAGCGGCGAATTTGACGGATACACGTAAGTTGGCAGTGTTTTTGCTATTGTATATATTAGTTAATATACGATATTATTAAAAACAGAATTATACTCAAGAATTGCTAGAATTGCCTCAAGCCCACCAGGCAATTGGTGCCTGGAAAAACGCCACTTTTCCCAGACCCAATATATCAAAGTTTGAGGTGGAGATTAAAATAAGTCTTATATTTTAAGTAAAATAAAACTATAAATTTAAAAGTTTTGAGAATGTCGTAACATTGAGAATGTCGAAACATACATAAGCTGTGTTTTTTTAATGAACTGTATAGATCTTCGCCATACAACTGACACTCAGGTTTTACCCAGGTCTCTATCTGGGTTATAGGGAAATTTTAAGATTTCCCTCTATTTTGAATATACATAGCTGACTTCACGAATTTCGAGAAACGTCAAAAAATAAAATTGAAAAATGATTTTGTATGAAGACCTGTATAGTTCATTAAAAAAACGCGATTCAGATTACTCTACATATGAAAGATCATACAATGAAGTTGGGCGCGATTTCGATTTTACCGAAATTTCCCTCGTCGTTCTTTTAATGAACTGGATCTTCAGTTCATTAAAAAAACGCAGCTATATATAACTTACCTAGACTATTTTTTATTTACTTAATAGAAAAATCTGTGACCCACATTTGACTGCCTTCGAGCCAGAAGCTCTGGGAAATCTTGTGGAAGGAATTGATTTTCACAAGTTTTACTTTGAAAATGGTGAGTATTCGCAGTTTTTATGATATTTGTGTTCTAAACTATCATCGGTAAGGTATTAATAATGTAGAATTTTTGTTTTTTAAATCAATGAAAAGGTTTTTTTCCAAATTTTTTAAAAATTTTAAGTTTGATATTAATTTTTTAAAAACTGGTTGACATAGAAACCTAAGTAAAAAAGGAGGGGGATATTAAATTTTCAAAACCAGGAATCAGAAGCGATATATGTATGTATTCCCGGTATTCTTAGATTTTTTACGTTGCTTTTAGAAAATTTCCTGTCCTCTTAATCGACGGGAAGTTGACCACCCTCCCATGCGAAGTTTTTCTTGTCTCGACTCAACTTAGACGTCGCCTAGCCTTTTTTCGCATCTTATGCACAACACCCTGTATAAAAGTGAAGGACATGCTTCAAAATATTATCTATTACTATTATCCAAGTATGGTGGCAAGATTAGTCCGTTTAAACAGGCCAATAATTGAAGTACTTCTTGGTTGGCTCTCACTTTTGGTAGCAATAGTCTTCGCTGAGCATCTCTGTCTTCGAATTCATCCTCTGAAGATCGAAAGTTGTAACAAAAAGTTTTGGAGAGAACTGTTCCCAGTTTCACTTTCGATATCCGGAGTTGATCTCATAGTTCCCCATTCACCTTCCCTTTCAGGGTTTCCGTTACTTTTGATATATGTAGTTGCTGCATTATGTGTGGAAGCTTTTGGTGTGTTGTTGGTAGTTCCCCTTGACTTACCATCGAAAGCGGCTCACCCGTACCTCTTACTTCTTGTGAGACTCGTATTTTTATGTTATCTATTTCCGTGACACTTAACAATTTCCTTCGCATGATTGCCCTTTATTTTCATTTGGGTTCACCATTGAATTTCTCTTTCGAGAAAATTGGACTACCTACAATTGATGCACATATGGTTTTACATGCCCTGAAGGTTTTCAAAGAAAAATTGGTCCGAATGAAGTTACATCTGGAGTTCCACAAGGCAGTCACTTAGAACCGATCTTATTATTAATATTTATCAATAATTTGCCAACTGTTGGTAAACATGTTTGCCGATGGCGTGAAACTATTTCTATCCTTCAAAACTTATAGCGATATGCCGCGATTTTCTACACTTAAGCTTTTGTAGAGAATCATATCTCCAACATGAACCACTTAGAAGAACCTGCGCAGATTTCAACATTGTATTCCCAGCTATTAACCTGACTGATCCCGTTTATGTAGCTAAAAATAAAATCCTCAGTTTCTTAAACTAATATTGTTATATTATTCTAATTAATGTTATTACACTTTATTAATTTTTATGTATGTAACACCAACCATAAAGCCATATGCTTTAGTTTAAGCACTAATAAATAAATAAAGAAATAATAATACAATTTATCTAGTGCTGGGAAAGAACTGCAAGGCCATCAACACTACGATATTAAATCCTCACGTGCACCTATTGGGC
Organism: Myopa testacea; assembly: GCA_949629155.1. Classification (NCBI taxonomy): domain Eukaryota; kingdom Metazoa; phylum Arthropoda; class Insecta; order Diptera; family Conopidae; genus Myopa; species Myopa testacea. The sequence continues at coordinate 1,998,002 of OX451348.1, read as the reverse complement.
GATGACGCTGCCTGTATCGCATACGTTCGCTTGACGCAGTACATCGACAAGTAAGTATTTTTTATGTACAGACATTGATCAATTACACTACATCTGCTATTCAAAACTAATGAAATGACCTACATATATACCTGTTATACCTGTATATGATATATATATATTGTTATTTTTTCTTATGCTTTAGGCAAGGACATGCACACACACAACAGTCCGAGGAAACACGCGTGTGGCACAAGCGAGACAACAAGTGGCAGAACGTACACTTCCATCGCAGTACATCCGGCAAGATAAGCGGGGCAACGACATTCGACTTCATCCAACAACAAAAGTAGATTATCAAAAGAAAGCAACAACAATAGCGGACATTTAAATAAATCATGAAAATTCTGACATCAAAAGAAATAACTACTATCTAGATACTAGCCTAATAATATCTGTACTATTCAGATGCATTGGAATCCTGGCCATATATTGAGCTACCTTTTGAAAGCTAAAATATGAAATGAGTCGCACATTTACCAACGTAACTGCAGCATGCTACTCTGGACTGCGATTACGATGTTTCAAACTTACAAATTGCTTCGAATGAAACTAAAAGAAACTACGTAAAAATCATTAAATTAATTAAAGGAAAAATCTGAAATGTCAATCTGAAAGGTTATTAAAGCGCAAATAAACAAAATTCAAATAATAAAGAGAGATCGCTTTACATCTGTTATTCAAAAATAATAAAAAATTATAGCACATTCATAAAAAAATAAATACATGCACAATACGGGGTGTTTCGCCTAAGACACGACAAAAAAATTCTAGTCGAGGCACGAGAAATTGTATGGAAGGAAATGATAATACGAAATTTTTTTTTGTTGCTACTTATGCATATTTCAATAAAGTCATTTTGTCTGCGATAATATTTGTAACGATTTTCTTATTTCATGTTTCATTTTCATTATTTTCATACTACTGTGAACAAAAAGTAAAGCCAATTTGTTGTTAATTTGGAAAATTTTTTGGTTTAAGGTAAATATTCTAGATTAGACAACATAATTACATGAGTTTAGTTTGCTAGACTGTAATGGAGAAGGCCAGAAGTTTCAAATACAACTTGAAGTCACAGAAGGATATATGTAAATGTGTGAGTAAAGATTTTTAAATAAATTCATTTCCTCTATAAAAGCTGTGGTGAAAAAAACTGCTGCTGACTGGAGAAAGCTTGCATCATGCAGAAGAACTACACTGCTTCTGCGGAAACGCCGCAGAGCACAGATCATTTGTTTACAAAATAATTATTCCGATCTGCAATATCTTTTTTATCCAAATTTTGAAATAATGGATAAATTACCATTAAGAGAACGACGAAGTGCTAGAAATCAAAGAGGCACTCAGAACCCGTTTCTCATTCGGTCCAAGGTCTGTGTGGTAATACTGTGGTATTTCTGCCAGAGGTGATTGACGTAATCCTAGGATTAGATTTCTTGGATTGCATCGGTGTAGAGATAAAGGCAGAAGGGTTGTATAAAAACCCGCACCCCTACACCCTCTTACCCAACTCCTCATGAAGAGAAACACTTTAAGTAGAACCAAGAACAGCAGGACGTATTGGAGAACCTGAAGCGACGACCCAAGTATGTCCCTGCTTGTCCTGATTTCAGTCAGCTGTTCAGACTGACGCTTGTGATTACGGCCTAGGAGCAGTTCTGACCCAAATTATAGATGACTAGGAACGAGTCACCGCTTACGCTAGTGATATTCTCTTTACGAATATTTCTCAGAATAAAAAGTGGTGAATTAGAATCATAATGGGAATAAACGGCTAGAAAATGTGGGGATACTAAAAATGCTTTTAATAGGGATTGTTTTTGTTCAGTACAGATGGGTGGTGGCTGCAAATGCAGATGGCTGGGTAGTAGTTTTGATATACATATTGTTGTTGTTAGTGTAGACATGAGACGATTGAGTAGGTAAACCTAGGATGCTCCACTTATTATTTTTCTTCATTGCATAGCTTCTGTAAGGAACAGCATTTGATGTCCGTGTGAAGTTTTGAGGAATGGAGTGACGTCGATTTATTTATTTCTTTTTATACACATGAAGTGATATTTTGGTGCTAATCTTGTTGACATTAATAGATGTTGGGCTTGTGTTGTTGTAGGAGTTCGGTTTATCTTGTTGTTGTTGTAATAGACGATTTATTCCTACTGTGTTGTTGTTTTTATTTTAGAAGTAGTGAAATGTGTGGATTAAGCAGTTAAATCTAGGATATGTTCTTATATTATTGTTATTTTACTTCTTATTTTCTTTGTTGTAGGATAGGCATTTGATGTGAGTGTGCATTTTTATGTCACAGGAAGGCACACATATTTTTTATCGGCTATTATTGTTTTCGGCGCAAAGGGCATGCGCAGGAATTCAAAATGGCCGCCTGGAGTTAAAAGGGCTGTAAGGTGCTGAAAATCTTTAAAGACTAGGCTTTGATAATATCCACTTTTCATATCTAAAGCTGAAAGGAAATGTATATTGCTCAAACGATCAACGTTTTTCATTAATTATAAAAGGTAAAGGGTATTGTACTTTCTTTGTTTTTTTAATGCTCTGTAATCTATGCACATTTTTTTCTCCATTCTTTTTATTTACTTTTAAAGTTGGATTGGGATTTAAAACTGAATCACAAATAATTCCCGCAAGTTTCATTTCGTTTCTAAAAATTCTCATTCCTTTTGACTGAGATGAATTGTTTTAGTGTCTGTCAATTCGATGCTGAATTCTTTAGTCTTTATTTATTCTGGTAAGCGGTATAATCCTGCACACCACCAGCGAGCTCATGAAACCCTCACTAATCGAACTTGGGCCTCCTCCTTGAGCCTCCTATGTATATGCCTTGTCATCTGACTGCACTGGGTGAGGGTTGTGACACCGGTACCAAAAACAGCCAACAGATCTCATAATCATGATCCGTCTCGTTGCGTTTTTCATCTATTCTAATATATATTTGCAAAGAGGAAAGGTGAGTATTTTGATAGCATTAAAAACATTGGTCTGGGAAAAAATCATGGCGTTTTTTTAAAAATTCAACTGGTTTTCTTATAGTCTGAAAATTAATTTATATATTTAAACCAAATATGCTCCATTATTATTCTAGTTGTTCACAATAGAGTTAAGAATCAATTGTTCGACCAACTAAAATAGCTCGTGGCGGACGATTCTCTTCTAGTCACACCATTCACACAGCTTCACCTTTTTCAGCGTCAATCTTTGCTTTGCTCGTTTGCTTTGTTTGTGACCGATCTCCATCCCCTGCCTACGATTTTTGACGCTTCCGATTATCATTTCTCATCACCGGTTATGACAGGTTTCCAAAAAGGCTCGACTCCGCTGATATGCTTATCTTGGTGGACTTTTTCAAGAATTTCACCAGCTTTTCCAGTGATTGGACAACCATTTCCGCGCAGCAGATTTTGATACAGCACCTTCACCGTAGACAGCACAAATTTTTTCACAAGACTGCGCAGCGTTTTTCTTTTGTCGTAATAATACTGAAAAATATACCCCCATTTTTCATTAGTTTTCTCCACTTTCAAACGTAAACAACTTTCCAACCACTGCACCAATTTCGTTGTTTACACACTGGCAGTTATGGTCGAACTGTCGGTGTCACCTTCCCAATAAGGGTTTAGTTGTATCGCTGCGATCAGTGTTGCCAGAGTTATTTGCAATTGACCCCACCTATCGGAAAAACGCCACGAACTTTTTCCTTGTTCACAAATATGTAGAAAAAAATATTTATAATTACTTAAATCGTGCAGTAGAATGTACAATTTAAAACTGCATCCTATACAAATTAATTTAAGATTTTATTAAGATTGTTATTAAGAAGTTTGTTTATTTTTGGTTTCTTACATTTCATGCAAATATGTATATGTATTTGTCTAAAAAAAAACCATAAACAAATCGACCTAATTCATTTAATGCGTTTATTATATTTCTAAAATAATGTAATTCAATTAATACAGAAGAATAATTACAGTGAAAATAAAACAATTTTCGTTATACGTATACTTATATATGATACTTTAGAGCTTATTAGCGCTATATAGTTTCTTTTGTTTCTGTGGTTTCTTAAAAATTAAAGTTATAATTTCACCTCTTATTTTAGCAAATAGAATAATTTTGCCTAAGGTATTGTGTGTAATGTAAAATTTACAAAAAAATATATTTGTGAGGAAATGAAGGTTGAAAATGGTTTTAATTTTATAAATGCTAATACGCCGATTTATTTTGGCAAACTCACCAAAGTCCTTTTTTATAGGGTATTTTAGAAATTTTAAAAACATCAAGTTTTATTAAAATCATCTGCACTTGTATCAGTTCCAGTTGTATCATAAAATTTAAATTTTGTATAAGGAACATATCGAGAAAAGCATAATGGTTTTCGATATATATTCATTAAAGACAAAACTTAACAGAAATGATTATGATTTCTTAGCAATTATATGCTCGATAGAAGTAGGTGCTACCTTTCGCATACATAAGGATGCATTGTGTATGTTGACATCTTGATCATCGTTCACATCTTCACTGGCCCGAAGACGAACAAATCCATCATCAGCCACCAACATGTTACTGCTTGTACCACTGTCGGCAGCTGTTGATGATTCCAATTTTGAAGCAGATACAATCAAATCAGGACCAGCGACGGCAGTAGTTAAATTATTTGCAAGCTGGTGCTGCCGTTTATTATTTGAATTCGGTGAAATCAAGTGTAGAGGTATGTTAAGAAACCGATCATTACCGTTAATAACGACTGCAGAAATTGACTTGCTTGGGGTTGTACTGCTCTTGGCAGATGTTTTATTTGAAGCACAAGGCTCATCACCATTACTAATTAAATTCCTACGCTCTACATTACTACCTGGTAGCATCATATCGCCGTCGGAATTATGTTGCAAATAATATTGTTGTTGTCTTTGATGTTGTTTTAAGTGCAATGAATTATTGCTAGCATTTTCCAACGAAGCATGCCTCAAATTAAATTCAGTCGCTGATCCCTCAGCATGTTCGTAGTCTCCGCGATTCATGGAGACCCCGATACAGCGAAACATATTTCTTCCGCTACGCTGGCTCGCATTTATAATCTGCTGTTGTTGTAAATGGCTACTATCAGCACTTCCCAAAGTTTGCATGCCAGAAAATGCTTGACCTGTTGCTGTCACAGGTGATGTTTTCGACGATGTAGGACACCGACTATCTGTCCGTCCGCATGCACTACCACACCCAATTCCAGTGTTATTCAACGTAGCATTTTTGAGCATGCCTCCATTACTGGTGTTCAGCTCAAAGGAATTAAAGTTTCCGAATCGACTACATCCACCGCTGCTGCAAGAATTTGTCGAATTCGAACTACGTCGTTCTGGATTCTCGTAAGCATTATATTCTAAATGTGTGCACGATTTCTTTTCCCGATTTCTTGAGTTTGGCGCATGTTGATCTGATCTGTCAACATCAAGTGCTTGCACACAAACTGCATCTCTAATACTTTCTGCAAACTTAGGGCGTTCGAAATTATTAAATTCATAATTAGATGTTTCAATATAGTTTTGTTGCATTGGTTCAGAATAACAAGTATCACTTTGCAAGAGCAACATTTGCTGTTGCGAAATAGCTGAAGCACCCGACGCCGAGCCTCCGCTACACGAAGTGGTTGACGTTGTAGACGTTTTTCCTGTTACCTTTGGCATATTATTCAGTGTGGAAGTATTGGCAGCCCGTAGTTCAAAATTTGGATTTTCGTAATGATCTGCTGTAGTATCAGTCACATATCCCCCATATTGATGTTGGCCGTGATAATTAAGACGATTACTATAAGGCGAGAAATCTATGTTAGGATTAGTAGAACTATGACAAGAGCCAGTGTCGTAAGGTCGCTGGTAAGCCAGTTGCTTCACTTGAAATTCAGCATTATGGACCCCACCCGCAGGTAATACAGACTGCCCAGCACTTCCTAGTGAATTTAAAGCAAAACTATCTTCGTAAATCAATTTACCAGTGCGCATTGTATATGTGTGCAAGTTAGTATTTGCATTACACATGGCCGGGTAGTCAGTTTCAAATTGCTCTTGACTGGAACTAGAAGTGCAAGGAAAGAAGAACCCAGTCATGTTACTGTTGTGATTATGAAGGTGATGAGGGTGCTTTTCGCGATCACCGGCAGAGTTCGATGAACCAAAAACGCCGGTGTCACTGCCGGAGCCCACAACATTAAGACGTCCATCGCCAACAATGGCATCTAAACCACCACAACTGGTTTTTAGTCCAGCCACCCACGACATTAGGGTTATAATGGCTATCTCAATAAGTCGTAATGAAAATTGATAACCCCATTGCAGCCAATCCATTTCATTAGATGATTGCGTTGTAATCGGACGCGTTATGGAAATACTTATAGCGCCGAATATCTGTAAAACAGCCAACAAAATAAATAACAATGCGGTAGCAATAGTAATATGTACGGCATAGGAGAGATTCTGAAAACCATGTATATAGTTTTGCGATTTACTACGTAATATACGTTTTAGAATACGATAAATATAGAGGTATAAACAACCCAAACTAAGGCAAATAAATATATAAATTATTTGACAGATTAGTGACAGCACCCGAGGTGGTGCCATTCGAACATTAGAAGCGCCAATATGGAGCGACACTGAGCTAACTGTCGGATTTAGATTTGCAGTAGCTGCTGATGCATGTTCCTGTGCTTGCTGACGGCGATATAATTGCTGTTGATAGTACAAATGCTGTTGGTAATTTTGCAACGTATACGATTCGACATAATGTAGTGTAATGCAGAGTACGACATGTATACCACAACCGACCGTAACTGTGAGCGGTCGGATCAGTGCCGAGTAACGATTATTCTTATGGTTGAGCGATTTGAGAAATAGAAATAGAATCAACACAGAAAATGAAATGGTTAAAAATGTGGCAGGCAAGTTAAGTAAAATTTCTGATACAAATATATGAAATGTAGAATGGATATTGTATGCATCATAGCATAAAAAAAATATGCGCGATAAACATATGATTAATAAAATTAAGTGAATGCAGATGAAATAAGATTGTGAAAATAAATGAGTTAACTTATTATAGGTTAAAATTTTGTACAGTGAATAAACTCCTAAAATTGTAAATAAGATAACAGAAAGATAAACATGAATATTCCATGCAATTGCCCAGGTAGCGTATGCTGCTGCAGCTGCGGCTCTAGACGATGACGATGCAGTGATGCTGGTGTTATAAGTGGAAGATCTCTTAGCGCTTTTGTCACTTATCGATGCAGATGTTGATGTTGCAGCAGCAACCTCTCCCACAACAGTTGCCACAGATAGTGTTGTACTGACACCATATATCATTTTATTCGAGTTATCATGCGGAATTTCTGTGGGTTTAGTAGATATTTTAGTTTTGATTGAACTCCCCTGCCTCTCACTATCATTAGCATTAAAATGTTTCTCCTTGTCGCTTGTCTTACTCTGGTTAATGTTTGAACTTTCTACCAAGCCATCCCGTATGTCATCTGAAGGATTCTCTTGGGAAGTTATGTCAAGAAGTACAACCGGTGATGACGGTGGCTGATGATAATTTAAAACAGGTCTTGAAGTAACTTGTTTTAATAATACTTCAGGTATTTCTCCTTTATTGCCATTCGAACCGCTAAGTATTCGCCGAATGCTAGGCAAAACTTCTTGGCGTTCGTTATGAGCGATAGTCGATGGTGGATCAGAGATACCACCTCTGCCATTTTGGGTAGTCGTTTCGAAGTGTCCGGCTACTTTGATTCTACCATTATCACGTGAGGGTGTATTTAAAGCCTTTTTACGTTCTAAATCCATACCAGCTACACCTATTTCTGTATGTAAAGTATTTATTGGGTACACACTCTGAACAGAGGACGGATATGTACCCAAAACTGCATCATTGTTATCAAGGGATGGTGCTACCGCACCGTTTGATGAAAGAGAACCGGCTAAATCTGGTGGTCGAAATGGTATTCGCTCATGACCAGGCATCAAGCTTGGCGGCGGAATCGGACGGCGATTGATGTAGTTACCTGTATTGGACACAATTCCTTCATTATTTGTTCCACGAAGTGTTGGTTTGTCAGCGAATGGACTCTGATATTCCGGCGGTAAGGGTGGAGTAAAAAATGAACGTGCTGGCGGCGAATACGATGGCATTTCACCAGGGTACATGGGAATGTCTGCTGTTGGACCGCTGTTGTTTTTCTGTAGTATACTCGACACTATAAAAAAGAAATGTATTTAAAATATAGTATATTTATGGAATTTTTCGCTTACATGATGGAGCTGTGGATGAGATCAAAATATGACGGGCCCTTTCTCGACCATGATAGTAGCGATTAGGGTTTGGATATGTTGGATTATTATTACTCTTCAAGATGTCTGCATTTGGGGCAGATGTTGGCAACGCATGATCTCTCTCCAAATCAAGTTCATAATTACGATGATGCATATTAATTGGTTGATGATGTGGTGCTTTTTCCAAATAACTATACAGATGTTAACAATTAAAATATGTTGCAAAATATATCGAACTTTTATTTACCGTATTGTCGTCAATGGTGGCGTAGCTATTGTAGTTATACTCGGTACAATGGGATCCAGTATACTCCGTTTAGTTGTTGATGTTGTGCTGTAAGCAACTTTAAGTATAACAGCTGCAACACTACGTTCCAAATTATCCAAATCTTTCCCGGATGCACTAACTGACGATTGACTTGGGTTTAGTCCATCTCCAGCTACTACGCCTGCCGAGGACGACGAATCTCCTATACCTACAGAGTTGGTTCCGATGCGAATGTTATTATAATTCCTATTTGAAATATTGATATTAGTAGAATGATCATGATCATACGTATGACCCGTAGCAAGCAGTCCATGACAACTTGTAATTTGTAGACAAGTCATAAGCGTGATTAATAATAGATTCAGCAGGAGTAGTTCTTTACGCAGTATCCCAAATGTTGGCCAAATATCAACCAACTGAAGTTTTTGTTTTATGTTATCATTAAAAATTTGATCGTTAACACAGTGGATGCATTTATTCTTTCTTTGAGTGCCAATCAATCCATTGTCAGTAAACTCATTTTTGGATTCGGAAGTATGAAAATGCGCGGTGTTCTGGTAAATAATAGCCTTCGATGACATCGGTATATATTTAGATAGTAAGGATGGCACTGCATACTTTCCCGCTGTTTTGACTTCCTGCAGATATGAATAACCTGGGCTATATATCATACCAAATTTTACGTTTATTGCACTATTTTTATTAACCAGTGCGACTGCATTCGTTAATTTATCTTCTATATTTCTATATTCGGAAGCTGCCTGAATCGATTTATTTCTACAACAACAACTGCAGATCATACTGTGGCCTTTAGATACTTGTACATAACTGCTGTCACCACTTAAGCGACAAGATTCAGTCATGTTCTTCTTTTCCGGCATCTGCGCATTATTGCATTTCAAATTGTAGTTTATATACCTCTTATTATCATAGTTATCTGCACCTTCCATCTTCTACAATGTATCTTTTTAAAATATGCGATCTATTTGGGCTTCTGATTGGCAGCATATTAAAGTCAGGGCACTGGGGCCTAATTTTATATTTCACACGCAAAGGCAACTATTTAGAAAACGGCACAAGTGTTACTGTATGGTTTTCAGATTGTCTCATGCATTATTAACTGCACATCAAATTATTTTCTATAATGAGAATTTTACAATAAATTAGATAAATATATACGTTTGTAGTATTAAGAGAGTAGCTAATAATACTTCTAGTCGACCAAATAACTAAATAAATAAATATTGTTGCATCCATGTTAATTTATAGGTAAATATTGGGAACAGATGTCTTCTAAAGATTTTTTTACCGATTTTGTTGGTTTTTTTACTAACCAACAGAAAAAGGCATAGTATACAGAAGAGGCATCTCGATCTGTGATGCTTTTTCACATTTTGGTGCGGGCGGAACAGCCGAGGGGAAGACCAAACAACGTCTAAAGCTCTGTGAGAGCTTTTTTGCGAAGGAAATCTCTTACCAAAGGATGGCAGTAATTTTCAACATTTCAATAAGAAAATCACTTTGTCGTGTCTTTTGCCATATCAAGGACGTTTAAGCTTCAATGCACGGCTCAATTACATTAATTGTTGTCGGCAACGATCCCCAGTGATGGTTTCGGAAGGCTGGAGTAGCTCATAGTAGACCAATCGGAGCTGATCCCACCAGATGCACAGCATTAGCCGTTGAAGTTGATGCATGTCCTGGCTTACCCGACGATTTTCTACACTTTGGGTTGCCGTAGTGGATTCACTTTTCGTCCACCGCAACAATCCGGTACAAAAACCCTTCCTATCTTAAGAAGGGTAAGAAAAGCACAAAATCATGACGCCTTTTCAATCACAATACCTTTACGAGGAACAAGATCAAGACACGAGGAGCAAGATTAAGACACGAGGAACAAGATTCAGCCAACCAGCACTCCAGATAGCACCAATTTGACTAAACTCTTCACCCACTTGAAGATAAATTCATCTGTACAAAAAAAGCGCATTAACGGTCGCCAGCTTTGTATGCGTTGGTAACCATTAGAGAAAAAGTAAGTAAAGGATTTCATCGAAATTAACATCCACTTGGTAAATATTCATATTTATCCTGTGATCACTTTCGACATATAGTACGTTCGTCTCATATTATCGTGTCAATAAAGATGCATTTCGGATGTTGGTACAAGCAAACCTCCAGATGGCAGCAACATCGAGGTTACTTACAAAGGGTAACTTCCAAAAAGCCGTTGGCAAGGACAGCAATGTGGCTTTAGGTCGACGCACGGTTTCAAAAGTTTTGGCACGAGTGCTGAACGTTTTAGAAACCACAATTTGTCCAGAGTGGATAAAATTAAGAATGCTTGTTAATTGACGAAGTTTGAGAAGAATTACAAGTCTTAGACATTCCATTTATAAGTTTTTTAATGCAGAAATGCTATCAACAACCTCCTCTTTATTTAACGTTAAACTGCCAAAATTTAATAAAGACACAATATTATCAAACAACGCAGGGTCAGTGCATTACTTAAATATAAGTTAGATTGAAAGAAGGTATAAACAAAATTTACTGTAGCTTGGAGTGTAAGGGTATATTAAGGTTAAGGGTATATTCACTTTGTCACGAAATGTGTAACGCATAGAAATAGAGACGATAGGTATAGAAAAGTATATATATTCTTGATCAGCGTGACCTCCTGAGTCGATTTAGCCATGTCCGTCCGTCTGTCTGTCTTTCTGTCTGCCTGTTGAAATCACGATCACAGGAGAATCGGTGAAGATATCGTGATGAAATTTTGCAGAAATATTGTTTCTTGTGGTGTGCAGGTTGCTATGGAAAATGGGCAAAATCGGTCCACGACCACTCCTATTTTTTATTAGAAATGTGATATCAGCGTTCGTTTAAGAGTTATGACAACAAAATTCGTGAGTATAGAGTAGCATTATCCGTTAATATGCCAAATATGGGCCTGATCCGTCCAGTTTTAGGTTACACAGACAAAAGAGGGTCTTAAATGGTTATATTGTTAAATATATAAACTTCTTGAATAAAACCTTATATAACAACTTATTTCCCACTTCCAAAGCAGACCTCCAAAAGCACTAGGTGACCAAACATTGGCCACTGACGCCACATCCTTGCCTGTGCAGGGCTGAATTTTTCATGACTAGATAGCTGATATAGTGGCTGAATCATGCACGAATTTAAACTCGTATTTTGGTTTGTGTCTTTGCTAAATTTGCGTCGGATTTACGAATTTAACTTCACGCACTTCACAAACACTACGTCGTGTCTGAGCCGTTGCGCTCACCTCAATTCATAAGTGCAAAGAATAAGGCTTTTCCTTCGAAGGTTTTTGTACAAGAAAAAGATTTGGAGTGACGTAGAAATAATATAAATTTTTCTTCGTGAAATTGAACAACTCCCACACGTTTTATCTTAAAAAAACATCTATTTAAAAAAAAAAAAATTATATTATAAGTATGTAGATCAACTGGCAGAAAGAATTACTAGACTAGAGAGGAAAATCCAATGGGACAGTCGCACGTAAAACCAACCAACGGAGAAGAAAGACCTCAGAATCGCAACATGGAATGGCAATGGTCGGTTGAATAAAATACTTGAAATACAAGCCTTTTTAAATATTCAAAATATTGATGTAGGTCTCATATCTGAAACACAAAATTATAACAAATCGCAAGTAAGAATAAAGGGATATAAATTGTACTATACGATTCATCCAGGCAATCAAGCTAGAGGAGGAAGCGCGGTTATAATAAAATAACTTTTGCTGCCCATCTCGAAACCATCTTCAAAACGAATGGAAGACAAACTGTTAACACTATTCAAGAAACAGTATATCTCAAAGATGATGCTATTAAACTCGTGATTCGAAAGAATTAACAAATGTGATTAAAACCAACATTGATTCGAAAAAATACCCGGATTTGATTTATGGCCTGATTTTCAATAGTCTCCGTGATTGAAAAGCGAGAAATAGTTTCTAATCACAGATGTCTATTGAAAATCAGGCCATTAATAACATGCGAAATTTTGAAGAAACTGTCAAAAAAGTTATTGTTAAATTAACATATCTATTGAACGCAGCGATTAGGATGAAACATGTGCCCATCACTTGGAACGTGGCAGAAGTTATGTTGCTTCCCAAATGTATCAAAATTGTTCGAAAAAATAATTCTAAACAGATTAATATCGATTATAGAAAAGGAAAAGATATTACCTGGCCACTAATTTCTATTTAGAGAAAAAAACTCTACAATTACACAGAATTACCAACATAATATAAAATGCATTGGAGGAAAAACAAATCTGTTCAACTACCTACAGATTTCTAGATGTTGAACAAGAGTTCGACAAAGTATGGAACGAAGGTATCACACATAAATTACAAAAAAAGTTATCAAAACAATACGTTAAACTTTTAAAATCATAGATTGAAAACGTAGTCTTCAGAATAAAACAAGAGGAAGAATATTCACAGTTGAAAGAAATAAAAGCTTGTGTATCTCAAGAAAGTGTTCTTGGACTCAACCTATACCTATCTTCACTTGTGATCTGCCGCAACCGGAATATGCCACTATAGCTACGTTTACGGATGACACGGCAGTATTAGCAGTAGGAAATAACATTAATGAATCAACAGGCAAATTGCAACAAGGAAACGTTCACATATCCGAATGGACCAAGAAATTGAGGATCAAAATTAGAACAGAAATCAATACAAGTAAACAAATAACAGAAAAGACGAATAAGTACCTGTTAACATTAATAACAATATAATACTATTTGGAAATAGTGCCAAATACCTCGGAATGACCCTGGATGCAAAATTTCGATGAAAAGAACATGTCAAGGAAAAGAAACAGGACCTAGACATCAAATATAGGAAAATGTATTGGTTATTGGATAGAAATATATAATTGACAATTTATAATAAAATTATAATATACCAGATTCTGAAACCAGTCTGGACGCATAGAATACAACTCTGGGCTGTGCTTTCATATTCAAGGTATTCACACTTCTCAAAAAATAGTACCTTGCAACATAGTAAATGCTCCATAGTGCTGCAGAAATACGAATATCCATCGACACCTTTCAAGCAGAAATCTTAATATTAATGATTTTACTACTGAAGTTCAACGATTCGCAGCCAAGCACGATCTAAGACTACATCACCACGTCAACGTCCAAGAGATTCAAAGTCTTGACCAAACAAAGAAGACTGAAAAGGAAAAAACATTTCAGTTAGTTCACTGTTAGTGTTAAAATCAGGGCCAGCGAGTGTAGTTTGTTGGCTAAGTTAACCATCTGAATGTTTAGGTAACCAATGGTTTAACTATAGTTTTCAAGTACGAGGGCGGATTGATATTGAAGCTACCTAGCGCTAGATGGCAGCACAAACACAAAAACTTTTTTTTTTAGAAATTGCAATCTGTCAAACGGCAGCTGTTAAAATTTCAAATTAGCTGCCAAATTCATCGATTAGTTTATTTGTTGTAGTCGTTTGAAGTAAGCAACTTTTGTGTTTCTTGGAACACTAAAAATGGAAAATGGAAAACTAAAACACTAAAGGGTTTTCCCATAAGGGATGTAATTTTGAATAGCTATGGTCCTGTAAGCGTGGTCGTGGTGGCTATTTGGCTGATGTTGTTTTTCATTATTAACTTCCTCTTTATTACGAAATAAACATGCGATAATTTATCTCAAAAAATGGCATTTTTCTTTGAATATCAAAATTACACCTCTTATTGGAAAACCCTTTATTATTTGAAAGGGAAAACGGCGAAAGACACAAAAGAAAGGTTGGATAAATATTATGGGGCTAATACTGGGTCAGATTACACCGTCAAATATTGGTTTCGAGAGTTTCGTGGTGGCCGTAACTCCACTACCGATCAAGTCCGCTGCGGCAGACCCTCCGATGCGATTACAGAGGACAATGTCAAAAAAATACATGAAATGGTGTTGGCTGACCGGAAAATAAAAGCTATGGACCACCGTACATACATCGATATATTGAAGAGAAATTTGAAGCTAAGTGCTAGAAAATGAAGCGTATATCAGTGATATTATTTTCAGCAAGATAATTATCCCAAAAACATGGCTCACAACACCAGGATGTACTTGGCGTATAATATTCCACATATGCTCAAAACACCACCACAGAGTCCTGATCTCAACCCCATTGAGTATATGTGGAATATGCTTGAGAAAAGGATCAGGGCGCATCATATTAGCTCAAAGTCTCCACTAAATGATGTTCTTCAGGACGAATGGGTGAAAATCGAACCTCGCTTTGTACAGAAAGTTGTGGAATCGATGCTGGACCTTCTTAAAGCCCTTATTAAGAATATAGGCTAGCCCACAAAATATTAAAAAAAAAGTCCACAGTTTATAAGGATTTTTAGTTACTTTGTTTGTGAGTGTACGAAGACTTTATTGGAACTGATTCAGTGAATTTTTCGCGATTTTAGTTAATAACTTTTGGATTAATTGATGAAATTGGTTTATTTTTTTGTTAAATTGAAGGAAATGGTTTAATAAACAAAGCTGCATTAAATTTTTATTTAAATTCTTGCCACGCATTACCTTTTTTTATCAATGAAGTTGTGACGAAGTGCTGTACGAAGACTTTAGTGGAACACTGTATGTATTTTACATTTTATACTGATGCTTACGCATTCAAATTTTACATATTTTAATTAATTTAATTAATTTATATTTTTACCATAGATATTTCTATACGTCAGTTGAATATAATTTGTTTATTACCAATTTAAAATAAGGTGAATTTCAATTAAAATTTAATTGATGTATTTTAATGCTAATAAGATAACGTTATTTTGTTTCAATTACAATTTTTTATATACTTTCTATCTTATTTTAATGTTAGTTTTTATTTTTCTTTTTAATCAATTTAAGTACATTTCTCTCCTTTTTTCCTAATAACTATATGTTCTTTCCTATTTCCTTTTAATTTTCTTAATTTCGTATTGAAGGTACATATTTTATTCTAAATTACAATTTAATTAAGATTT